>JAXQQM020088180.1:0-31919 GCA_034641835.2 Pinus albicaulis | reverse complement strand
TAAAAAAATGGGTTTTTAATTGTTTTTCTCATGATTTTCAAAGGTTTGAGGATTCCGATAAGGCCAAGAGTGAGTCTTAAACCTTTTAAAGGGGATTTTGATGAGGGGAACAAGGCAGAAATGTGAAAATGAAGGATTTTTGTGGGAAATAGGGGGATAGAAAAATGAGGTTAGTTTGGGAAGAAGGGAAAAGAGAAAATGGTGTTTGCTGCAATATTTTGGCTTTGGAAATCAGCAGGATTTCAGAGTTTTTCAAGATGGGAACAGCAGTGAAGGTTTGGACAAAGGCATGAGACCTTTAAAAAAATCTTCAAGAGCCAACAGTTTTTAGTGAGAAAAATTGTTCCTTGAAGGCTCAAAAATAGATTTAGCCACCTTTTTGGGATAATCAAATTTTACAAGTGGCTAACAGTGGCTCCACTTGGGGATGGTGCCTTCTTGAAGGCATCAAGAACTTTCAGACCTGCATCCTCTGGGAGGCTGACCATGTGTCTGATCCATCAATGTTCTCTGGGAGGCTGATCAGTTGCCTAATCCATTGGGCTGCTCTTCCTATGCTGGGATGATTTTCTCTGAAAATGTATTAGCAGTCACAAAAGCAATGGATCTTCATCAATACAACTTTCTACCTACCCAATCCTACAGATCTAACATTTTTTCTTCAATAGAGTGCACTTGGATTGGCAAGCTCTTTTCTCAACATTTTATTCTTTTGAAAGCAAGAAACTTAATCTAATTCTACTCCTTATTTCTCCCTGAACTCAGATTTAACAATTGAGTTCAGATGATTCTCTACCTAATCTACCATCTGTTGGGATTAAACTGTCCAACAGATTTTCATTCTCTAAATTTCTAAAACAAAAATTTAAAAATAGCCAAGTCAAGATTAAGTTGTTTGACTTGCTGTGATCTATGGCATAAAGACAAGCTGCACATAGATATTTATTTTACAAAAAATTAAATAAAAAATGGAAGGCTTAAGAAACATTTCCTTCCTCTTTTCACAGCTCTGTTTTGACTCTTATTGAGTTGTCTTTCCTTTCCATCTGGTTCAGATTTTGAGCTAATTAGAACCAGATTTTTACATCTCTTTGACTCAGAAAAATAGAACAGATTTGAGTCATTTCTCTTTGCAACCTTAGGTTCAGATTTTGATCATGTTTGAACCTTTAATTTCTATCCTCAACTATCTACTGATAAGCCAAGATTAGACAGTTTGGCATATCAAATTCACTATCCTATCAGCAGAAAATTTAAAGCTAATTGGTCAAGATTAAACAGTTTGGCTAACTAGAAGTGCGTTTTCCAAGAGTGACATTTGAGCTTGCACACTTTTCAGATTTATCTCTCTTTTTGGTATGGGGCTATACCTTGCTTGTTTTCAAAATCTGCCATCTTTTCTTTCTTTTCATTGTTTTTGTATTTTTGTTTTTTACAACTTTGAATTGAATGGTGGATGAAATATTTATAATGGGAAAAGATAAAAAGGCTTCAAAACATAACATGGATCAAGAGAAGTAATGTTTAAGCATCCTGCCATTGACAGGACCCCCAAACAATTCTGCTCCATTCAACTCCTACAAGAAAAATGCATTGTTACCAGCAGCTGAATGAATAGAGTAAGGGCCAAGCCATAGGTTGTCAAATTTTCCATGCTTGCCCTTCTCTTCCCTCCTTGAGTCCCATTTTAAAACTTTGTCCCCAATCTTGAAATTGCTAGCCTTTGTTCTTCTTTCAAAAAGCTTTTTAATGCTCTCCTGTTTCTGTAATGCTTTGTTATACACTTCCTCTCTGGTTTGCTGAAGATGAATGGTCTGATTTATTCTTCTGATCATGTCATTATCTTCAGTCTGCAACTTTTGAATCAACTTGATTATCGGTACACCAAGGTTGTTAGGAAAAATTGCATCCGTACCATACACAAGCTGAAAAGGTGACATACCAATAGATTTTTTCAAAGTCAATCTGTCAGCCCAAAGTGCATGAACCAGCTTTGTGTGCCAAGACTTCTTGTTGTCCTCCAATAGTTTCTTGATTATGTTCACTAAAATTTTGTTTGAGGATTCCGCAAGTCCATTACCTTGAGGGTAATAGGCCATGGAATGCCCCAATGTTATCTGATATCTGTGACAGAACTCAACCATCTTCTTTGATCCAAATGCTGCTGCATTATCAGTGATGATCTTGGTAGGACAGCCAAATCTGGAGAGAATATTAGTCTCCATAAATTTTATGATAACTGAATCATTGGCCTGCCTACAAGGAATGGCTTCTATCCACTTAGTGAAATAGTCTGTGGTAGTGAGAATCCATTGGTTCTGGGCAGAAGATGGTGGATGGATTTCTCCTATAAAGTCAAGTCCCCACTGTTGAAATGGGGCTTCAACAGTGATTGGATGCAGAGGGAGGGGTAGCAGTTTTCTTTTGCCTTCAAAAAGTTGACACTTATGACAGGCTATGATCATCTTGTGTACATCATGGAAAAGAGTAGGCCAATAGAAACCAGCCCTCAAAATTTTGTTGGCTGTTGTCTTCCAATACAAATGACCTCCACACTCTCCTTCATGGAACCGGTACTTAACCTTCTCTGCATCAAACTCAGGCAAACATTTAAGCAATAGACCACTAGCATTCTTCCAATAAAGACATTTATCTATAATGCAGTAGTTTACAGCTTTCAATTTGAGGAACCTTTTCTTTGTTTTTGTCAAACCAGGAGGTGTATTCAAATTAAGCAGAACATAAAAAATATCAGCATACCAAGAGGAATTCATAAAATGGTTTTCAACAATGGGTGTTGAGATTTCCTCTTGATCATCTAAAGCGTTAATCATATGAATATCAAGAACTTCACAATTTGATTCAGCCATTATTCTAGCTAGACCTTGGCCTTTGATGAGCTTAGTGGGTTTTATCTCTAAATCATATTCAAGGATGATAGCAATCCACTTACCTCTCTTACCATCTGGGTCCTGTGTTAGAATGTCTTTAACAACTGAGTTTGGGACAAAGGCAATAATATGTGAATGAAGGATGTATACTCTGAAGTCTTTCAATGCTTTAACCAAAGCAAATGTTTGCTTCTCCATAATGTTATACTTCAAAGGGGCATCCCTCAATGCCTTGCTAAAGAATGCAATAGGCTGTTGTTGTCCTTGTGGGTTTTTCTGTAAAAGGACAGCAGCTATGGTATGTTCTGATGCAAATCGGGGAGATCATAGAATGGGCGGAAGAAAAATTAGATCAGGGTCGTCGATCGCGCAGAGATCGACGGTCGGGAGCGAATGGGGAAGTCAAAAACAGAGAATCGTTGACCGGGCAATCGAATCAGGAAGACGAAATGTGAACCGTCAATCTGCAGATCAGATCGACAGTGGAAAATGATTTAATCATCGCGCCGGGACCACATTAAGTAGCAGGCATCTTCATCGAGCGACAGTCGTTGGATGGGCGGCTTCGGATCGGACAGTCCACGGCGATATCACTCGGCATCCTCGTCCGAACGATAACGCGCGATGGACGGCGGTTTTCCAAAAAGTACGAGGGACGCATGGCGGCAAGTGTATGGAATCGCTGGCCGTCGGGAAAAAACCGCCCTCCGCCGAAGAGTGGTGCAATAAAAAACCACGCGGTTTTGGGAAAACGGCGCACGGCTAGGGGGTCCACAGGGAGGCGCTCCGCACCGTCGGATCTATGGATTGAATCGACGGTCGAGATCGTTCCACAATTTGCACAGGCGGAAAAATTAAATAAAATGAATTTCGACGGTTTAAATAAATATCAAAGGTTTTTTAATGGTTTGCGAAGAAATATTTATTTAAACCGGATAAGCGCCCGACTGGCTCAGCGCGCGGTCACAGCGCCAAGGTGTATGGGCGGAAAGGCTAGGGACTTTTTAGCCCAAGGGGGCTTAAGCCCAATATATATAAAAAAATGGGTTTTTCATGGTTTTTCTCATGATTTTCAAAGGTTTGAGGATTCCGATAAGGCCAAGAGTGAGTCTTAAACCTTATAAAGGGGATTTTGATGAGGGGAACAAGGCAGAAATGTGAAAATGAGGGATTTTTGTGGGAAATAGGGGGATAGAAAAATGAGGTTAGTTTGGGAAGAAGGGAAAAGAGAAAATGGTGTTTGCAGCAATATTTTGGCTTTGGAAATCAGCAGGATTTCAAAGTTTTTCAAGATGGGAACAGCAGTGAAGGTTTGGACAGAGGCATGAGGCCTTTAAAAAAGTCTTCAAGAGCCAACAGTTTTTAGTGAGAAAAATTGTTCCTTGAAGGCTCAAAAAAAGATTTAGCCACCTTTTTGGGATAATCAAATTTTATAGGTGGCTAACACCACTCTCCACTGACAAAAGTCAGTCAACATAACCAAGGGTAGAATCCCAATCGAACTTGATCCCAGATCAAGTTGTTGAACATCATGCACCCTATACATACGGAGTACGACAATACACGATGCATACATATGTAGTGCTATGGTCCCTATCCTCTTTTCCCAACTCATTGGACATATGATAGGTACTTCCCAAGAATCCTGGACTACATGGGTAGGATGTATGCCGGAGCATCTCCAGGAGAAGGTGAACTACTCATCTTGCTCATATGCCATAGGAGAAGGTGAACCACTCATCCTATGCATCTATCATCAGTTATAGGGGGGAGGTGAAGCACTCACCCTATGCTCTCATATATCATCATGGGGTATCATAGGGGAAGGTGAACCACTCACCCTACGGTCTCTCATAGCTCCAAGAAGTACCTAAAGGCCCTAGGAGCTCCCAGAGCTCAAATGTCCTATTGAGATTTTGGGGTAGCATCAGATGTGCTCTAGCTCTGAAATTTTGTGGAGGAGCTGGAGTACATGAGATCTCCAAGACTCCGAAAGCATTTGGAGAAATTCCATCTGGTTTGATATTTATTCAAAGAATTAATATTTTTAATTAAGGACCCTAAGTCTAACTTAGGAAAATTAAAAGATTAAAGTGAATTAAATTAAACATGTGATGAGAATGTTCTAAGTGACATGGATCAAGCAACTTCTAATCTTAGTTGTTGATTAGAGATTAAATCACGGCCGTTGGTTTGCCAACTAGAAAAGTATAATAGAAGGGCTTAGGGTCAGTTGGAGGACACACACATTGGCGGAGCACTGAAGCTAAGCTGAAATTCTAGGGCGTGGTTTGCAAATAATTTCAGGAAGAGTTTGCAATGCAACTATGAGCAGTATTGGCAAGGGGATAATATGATCCTAGGCCAAGAGTACAACTGCGGCAGAGAAGTAGCATACCAAGCAGCGCAGAGGCAAGCCAGAGCCACACAATTCAGCAGAGGCCACGCAGGGCCAATGCAGGCCCAGTCAGGGCAGCGCAGGGGCAGTGTAAGCCCTTCAGGGACGACGCAGGCCCTTCTAGAGCAGCGCAAAGGCTGACGCAAAGGGCTGAGGAGCAGCGCTGGGGTTTCCGGTGGGCCAAAAAGGCTCGAGTTCTATAAATCTCGTTTAAGGGTGTGAATCGGCTATATTTTTTGTCACTGAGTGAAGGAGGTATTGTTGTCGTGTATTTTCTCTGTAGGTCCAACCATGTCTAGTACCCAAAAATTGTTGTATTAAGAATCTGCTTAATAATAAAACCCTCCAGAGCTAGCTGCCCCGGTTTTCGCACATTGGGTTTTTCCAGGGACATTTGTCCAAAAAATCTGTCACTTTGTCATATGAGCATGCTATTCAGTAAATGATATGTATGTGTAGGCTGCTATTTGTGTTTACTTCGTTGTTTTTCTAAATTTTCAAATTAATAACTTGTGTATTTAATCAAGTAGGAGAAGTAACTCAATGATTAGCAGTAGGGTTTCTTATATTAAGAAATTTTCACATGGTATCAGAGCATTGCAGATCAAACTGAATCTCCAGCAAAATCGACTGAAGATTTTTGCTGCAGAGAGCAGCTGCAGCAGCAGAGATCTGGAGAGGGCAGCTGCAGCAGCAGAGATCTGGAGAGGGCAGCGCAGCATCAGGAGGACACAGTTCCAGCAGAGGCTACGCAGGGGCTGACGCAGTCCTAGTTGGGTGATGCAAAGACAACGCAGTGCCTTCTAGAGGGACGCAGGAGCAGTCTGCGCTGCGCTGAGCCAGTTTGCTCACGCAGAGGCCAGCCAGAGGGACGCAATCCAATTTCGAGTTGTTGTGCAGAGTTTTCATGGTCCAGAAGCAGAGCTTCAGATCTTCAGCAGTTGCTGGTGTGGCGGAGATTCTATCAGTTCAGAATCGTGCCTAGCTAAGTTGACAAAGAGTGGGAGGAGAACAATCGCTCAGATATTTTGCCAAAGAAATCAGAGGATCGATCGTAGGGGGATCGAAGAAGGCTGATTTAGAAGATTTGGCATATTTCCAAGAGAGGAAATTAGTTGTCAGAGGGATCAGAGGGTGCCTTTCTCTCCAAGGACCCTAGATCTGAGTTTTTGTTGAGGGTAGCAATAGAAGCAGGGAGAGGAGGATCTGCTTCGACAGATTATTTCTGAGAAGATGGTGTCATACGGACTACATGATTAGGATAGGTTGGATGGTTTGTCCAACTTTGTTATCTAGAAGGCCAGAATCCTAACAGTTTTGGAGGCATATGAACTACGAGAGCATACAGAGAGCGTCTTGGCTACATCGACCGATGTTGCTCTTCTCGTGAAGCATAATGAAGCTAAAGCACATGCTAAGCGTTTCATCATAGACAAGGTCAAGGATCATGTGGTCCCACACATAACCGAGAAGAAGACAGCTAATGGTATGTGGAAAGCATTAATCACACTGTATCAAGGGAAATCTGTCCAGAAGAAGATGCTTCTGGAGAACCAAATGAGGTTGTTTACGATGACTAAGGGAGAGGAAATCAATCCTTTCCTCTTCAGGTTGCAGGCGATTCATGATCAGCTGATTGCCATGGGGGTCAAGGTGGGGGATGATGTCATGGTGAGGACTGCTCTAAATGTAGTCACAGATGATTAGGAAACATTGTTCCAAAGCATCTTGGGCAGACAGGACCTTCCAAACTGGGACGAAATGTGGGCTGCCCTCCGACAAGAGGAAATCCGCCGAATGACCAAGAGACAAGCCAACACCGGATCAAGAAAAGTGAAGAAAGAGGAAGAGGAAGATGAGCCCTGGCATCTAAGAAGCAGCAAGGGAAAAAGAAGCGTGATCTATCAACGAACAAATGTTTCCGATGTGGTGAACTTGGACACTTCGCCACCAATTTTCCTCTAAGGAAGAAGGACAAGGAAGCTTCTAGTTCCAAGGTTGCTGCAGCTAAAGAAGACGATGGCTCCGATGATGACGTGGCCATGAGCGCTCATGTACCTCGAGAGAAGAGGTGGGGCGATATTGATCTGTAGAGAAGCTACAGATGGTAGGCCAGATCCTTGAGTAGCCCAACTCTTGGATCACATACATGCTACGAGAGCCTTAGGACAATAGTAGGGATGACTGGAGCAGTGGGTGTAGAGGATCACGGTGAAAAAGAGGGCAGAGCTGGGACGCTGTAGAGGGAGCAGCGCAGTGCATAGGTAGTAGCAGTGTAGAAGCAACAGCACAGAGGGGCTGATGGGACTTCAACAGCGCAAAGGATGCAATGCTTACGGAGTGCAAAGTTGAGCAGCACAGTGGCTTCAGGAGGACAGCGGAAAGCAACAGGCAAGGGAGCTTCAGTGATGAGATGCAGCCCAACTGACTTGTTTGTCAGTATTTGGCAGGGGTCCTTCAGTTTCTTACTTCTCAGCAACTGAGTTGCAGTGTAGTAGTTGGCACCACAATGCAACAATTTGAGAGGGAGCTGCAGTACAGATGTGGCAGTGACTGTGGCAGAGTCATGGACAACAGTACATAGAGCAGCAGCAGTGCAGTGATGGAGGGCAGCAAGCCAAGCATTAATGCAGGGACCGATGCCAGAGATCAGGGCAATGCTTTAGTGTGGAAGTATTGCCAGAGCACACTCCTCACTAAGAGGGAGTGTTGATATTTTGGGGTAGGATTGTATGTGCTCTAGCTCTGAAATTTTGTGGAGCAGTTGGAGTACATGAGATCTCCAAGACCCAAAAAGCGTTTGGAGAAATTCCATCTGGTTTGATAGTTATTCAAATAATTAATCTTTTTAATTAAGGACCCTAAGTCTAACTTAGGAAACTTAAAAGATTAAAGTGAATTAAATTAAACATGTGATGAGAATGTTCTAAGTGACGTGGATCAAGCAGCTTCTAATCTTAGCCGTTGATTAGAGATTAGATCACGACCTTTGGACGTGGCCATGAGTGCTCATGTACCTCGATAGAAGAGGCGGGGTGATATTGATCTGTAGAGCAGCTACAAATGGTAGGCTGGATCCTTGAGTAGCCCAACTCTTGGATCACATACGTGCTACGGGAGCCTTAAGACAGTAGCGGGGATGACTGAGCTGGGTGCAGGAGATCACGTTGAAGCAGAGGGCGCAGAGCCGGACGCCAGAGAGAGAGCACACAGCTGCGCAGGTATTAAGCAAAATGGGTGAGAAAGCAAAGCAGCTGCAGTAGAAGCCGATGGGACTTCGTAGCGCAAAGGATGCAAAGTTTTATGGAGGCAGAGTTGCAGCAGCAAGGCTTCAGAGGACAACAGAGCAACAACTAAGGGAGCTTCAAAGGATGAGATGCAAACGACTCGACTTGTCCTGGCCAAGACGGCACGGGTCCTCGCTTTATCAAAGAATCGAGTGCTGGGTGGCAGTAGGTTACAAGCACGACGCAACATTTGAGAGGGAGTTGCAATACAGATGTGGCAGTGACTCTGGCAAAGTCATGGACCGCAATACAAAAAGCAGCAGCAGCGTAGTGATGGAGGGCAGCAAGCCAAGCATCAACACGGAGACCGATGCCAGAGATCAAGGCAATGCTTTAGTGTGGAAGTATTGTTAGAGCACACTCCTCACTAAGAGGGAGTGTTGAGACTCTGGGGTAGGATCAGATGTGCACTTGCTCTGAAATTTTGTGGAGGAGTTGGAATACATGAGATCTCCAAGATCCAAAAAGCGTTTGGAGAAATTCCATCTAGTTTGATAGTTATTCAAATAATTAATCTTTTTAATTAAGGACCCTAAGTCTAACTTAGGAAAATTAAAGATTAAAGTGAATTAAATTAAACATGTGATGAGAATGTTCTAAGTGACGTGGATCAAGCAGCTTCTAATCTTAGCCATTGATTAGAGATTAGATCACGACCGTTGGTTTGCTAACGAGAAAAGTATAAGAGAAGGGATTGGGGTCGGTTGGAGGACACACACATTGGCGGAGCACTAAAGCTAAGCTGAAATTCTAGGGCCTGGTTTGCTAAGAATTTCAGGAAGATTTTGCAGTGCAGCGAGGGGCAGTATTGGCAAGGGGATGATCTGATCCTAGGCCAAGAGTACAACAACGGCAAAGAGGCACCATATTAGGTAGTGCAGAGGCAAGCCAAAGCCATGCAGTCCAGCAGAGGCAGCAGGAGCCACGCAGGGCTAACGCAAGCCCAGTCAGGGCAACGCAAGGGCAGCATAAGCCCTTCAGGGGTGACACAAGCCTTTCCAGAGCAGCACAGAGATTGACGCAGGCTAGTAAGGCTAAGGAAAAGGGCTGAGGAGCAGTGCTGGGGTTTTCGGTGGGCCAGAAAGGGCTCGAGTTCTATAAATCCCATTTAAGGGTATGAATCAGCGATATTTTTTGTCTTCGAGTGAAAGAGGTATTTTTGTCATGTATTTTCTCTGTAGGTCCAACCATCTTTGGTGCCCATAAATTGTTGTATTAAGAATCTGCTTTATAATAAAACCCTCCAGAGCTAGCTACAACATTTTTCCTGCATTGGGTTTTCCGGGGACATTTGTCTGAAATATCTGTGTGTCACTTTGTCATATGAGAGTGCTATTCAGTAAATGATCTATATGTGTAGGCTGCTATTTGTGTTTACTTCGTTGTATTTCTGAACTTTCAGATTAATAACTTGTGTAAATAATCAAATAAGAGAAGCAAATCAATGGTTAGCAGTAGGGTTTCTTAGATTAAGAAATTTTCACATGTCCAACTGAAGCGAGACCCTCATGGGAGGGTCATTCCACGACTTCAAGTCTCTCATGAAAGATGAAGAACTTGACCTTCGCCAAGGGCTTTGTGAGGATGTCAAAAACCTACTCATCAGTCCTAATGTGTTGGAGCCTTATGGTAGAAGATTGTGGAGTAAACAGAAAGTGAAAAAGGGATGACACTATTCAAGATTTGAGCCAATCAGTCTGAGTGAAATCAATGCTTCTCCATTTGTTAAAAAATGTTTTGTAAATGTTGGTTGTATGAAGCTTTGTGAGATGATCACAGAGGTTGGCTCTTATGTTCCTTTGACCAACCTCTTTGCCCATAATTTTCACATTGACAGAGCTGTCATAGTAGGTGTAGAGTTCAATGTTTCAACAAACATCATTTATATAGCCACGGGTATTCCAAATTAGGGTGAAAACTGGTTCAAGGGCATGGAATTACAGCTTGATGATTATAGAATGTTCCTAAAACCTAACCTCAGAGATGTTCTTGAGCATGTTTGTCCTTTCGGATTTCTACATGACAAGCATGCCCCTTTAATGAAATTTATTATGAAATATTTTACTTGTGAAGGGAGGTTTTCCAGATTATACAGGTATCATGTTAGGTTTATTATGCACTTCACCTCTACAAAGGCACTTAATTTGTCCAACTTTCTGTTTAGAAGTGTGGTGAAGATGACTGAAAAATCTAAGACCAGGGGACAGCCTCATATCACCAATCTATTTTACCATAGCCTAATCAAGATTGTGGTTGTGCATCAGCTTTCAGCCAAGCAAATCACCTGGCCAACCTTCATGGATAAACTAAACACTGCTCCTGGTATTAGTCCCACTGTTTCTCCTAGCAAAACAACACCATCAAGGTCAATGTCTACACAGCCAATGGAGCTTGGCTCATCAAGCAAATAGGCTGAGATTTCAAAGAGGCCTAGGCCTGAGGTTACTCTCACCTATAAGAGAGGCAGGAGGCTTGTGTTTGCTCCTTGGAAAGAGGAAGGGGCCAAGCCTATTTCACCACAGGGATCACCATCAGCTTTGCATGAGACTTCCATGCATAATAAGGAGGGACATGATTTTGATTTGGTTGACCAGGAAAACTTGCAAAGGGCAATCAAAGACAAGGATGCTCAAATCAAAGAGCTCCAAGAAAACTTAGCAAGGGCTCTATTTTTCATCTCATTTCTTGAGCAGGAAAACAGTCAATTGAAGACAAATCAATTGATTTTGGAGAAGAGGTTGTTTGAGGCAAATAAACAGGAAAGGGGCAAAAAAGTGGCTAAACTTGATGAACTTGAACACCAAATGAAGAGGAAGAGGCCAAGAACTATGGGTCTCAAGAAATCACTGCAAAAAGACAAAGAACAAAACCCTACAGATGAGCAGCTAACTTTTGAGGAGAGGATGGCTAAAGAAATCAATGAAGACAAGGAGTTTTGGCTTGACAAGGTCAACATTCACCTGGAAAAGCTCTTGGAGACTGCAAACAGGGATAATAAGATTCACAAAAACATGGTTGCCCAATATCAAACCAGAAATCAGATTGCACAAGTAAAAATTAAGCAATTGAAAAGAAAACTTCAAGAGGTCCAAGACAAGCATGGGGAGTGTTGTCGCACGGATTGTCTGAGCACCGCGACAACGCGGCTCAGATCATTTATTACCACGATCCCCAATCTCTCTATCTAAAGTGTGTCTCCTTGCAAGCTAAGTTAACTAGACCCCTATGAGAAATGAAGGAAAAGAAATCTTGGTTGAGAATCATTAATTCCGAGAACAGTCAAATGTAAGTACTTGTTAAAATTAGTAAAGTTTCTGATCCAATTAGATTTGAAAATTAAAACCGGTGCCTTATGGAGTTAAAAGATCCCGTTAAAAATTAAAGTGAGTAATTGATGTATAGCTATTATATGAAAACACAAATGATATTCGATGAAACACCTTCACAATTATGCATTAACCATGTTCGATAAAGATATGCGATTTATCATTACTTGAAATGTTTCCAAAGTGAACTTTAAACAATTATATGCCAATTTCAAGCAACTTAAAACCACAGTTAAAAATAACTCAAAAAAATCAACGACCACAGCGAAGCATTAGAATTTGAACCAACGATTTAAATTCGAGATGAAAAATATTATCATGAAGATACCATCGAAATTAAATGTCATATCATTGCAATATTTCCGAATTTATGATATTCTAAATGACCCAATCCAGAAATTTGAAATGCTTATAGTCAAACTTTAGATAAAAAAAAATTAAGCTCTTTTGACTAGAAAATTTAGATTTTTTTGTTTGTTTATTATTATTGTTATTTTTTTAAACAAAATCTAAACTAGATTAAACAAAACTAAAAATTAAACTAAAAAATCAAAATCCTAATCTAAAACTATAGGTACACACTAAATTTTAAATCTACAAAAAAAAAAAACAAAAAAAAAAAATTAAAACTAAATTTTAAACTAAAATCTAAATCGAAATAAAACTAAAATCTAAAAATTAAAGTCTAACTAAGATATAAATTAAAAATTAAAATCTAAAATTTAAAGTCTAAAAGCTAAACTAAACTAAACATTAACATTACAATATCTAAAGTCAAATCTAAAACAAAAATAACCAAAATTGAATTAAAAAAGTTAAAACCTAAAGCTAAAAACTAAACAAATCGAATTAAATAAATCTAAAACCTAATGCTATACAAATATCATTTATTAAAAAAAATCTAAGATCTAAACTAACCTATGCTATCACAAAAACATGAATCCGCATTAATATATACATAAGGTTTAACAAATACGTGTGTGTTTTTGTTTTGTGTTTTGTTTTTTCTGTTTGCAGGTCGGAAGAAGGATGGTGTGAGGAGAGACGAGGTCGATGTGATACAGGTCAGATGGTAAGGAGATCGCAGCAGAGAATGAAGGTGAGGGAGCTCGACGGCAGGAGAAAAGTCGACAGCTTGCAGAGGGAAAGCGAGGTCAACGATGTAAAGGAAATGGGACAGCGGAAAGGCAGAGACGGCAGGCTTGAGGCAGGAACGACGGACAACGTTGATGGAAAGCAAGCTGGCGGCAAAGGAGATTAAGGTAGCTCGATTGCGTGAAGAGTGGAGTCGACAGCACAAAGAGTGACGGCTACACAGCGTTTATGCAGAGTGGACAGCAGAGTAAGATGAATTTTGCTGGATGCGTGACAGATTGGGAAAATCGATGGCAGGTTTGAGGATGGCTGGAGATATGGAACAACGCAGAGCAAATGAAGGCAGAAGAAAACGTAAATAGGAAGTCGATTGATGCAGATCGATGGGTAGCAATTGAAAACGTAGAGTAATAATGAATAAACCCAGTACACATAAATTTTGCCTAGCAAACTTAGAATTTTGATGCTCTTTGAATCGAAACCATGCAGATCTGCTCATAGAGGCGATTTGAGGCCAGATCTGGCCCTTGGGGGTTAGATTTGGCTTCAGATCTAAAAAAAAATTTCTGGTAAACCCTGCAACCTGCAATACTAGTCAAATCCTGAAAATATATGCACCAAGAAAATTATTAAACCCTTACAGCCCTAAAAATTACAAATTTACAAACTAATTTACAAATCTGAGGCCCTCATGGCCAGATTTAAATCCATTTCAGCACAATTTGTTAGAAATTTGAAATTTTGAAGAGAGGCACAAGCCTTAAAAACCCTGTAAAAACATAATTTCACCAGATAACTTTGAGAAATTAGAAATGATGGGCTTTTTCAGATTTACGAATTTGAAAGTCGGCTGGTCCAACTGAAGACTTCCCCAGACGCTCAAATCTTAAAAAAAATTTCCCTGCACACTCAGATCTGAACTTTAGATCGATAGAGATTGAAGAAAATAACATGAGATCCTTAAAAAAAAATCAAAATGTCATTTTATGAACTCAGAAAACTGCACAAAATACTTGTATGCAGATTAATCCATGAAGGCCATCAACCATAAAAATATCAAACAAAGTAGCAGAGTTTAGAGACAATTCACCACATAGGTCTGGAAAAGGAACACCAAAATTTGTAACCCCAAAGTCTTTATGCTTTATCATCAAAAGAAATTACAAGAGCTTCCAAGAGCAAGTGCACGATCCTAAGATCGGATGCCTAAGACTGACAAAGACCTCTTAATTTATAGGACAAAATCTCCAATGGCTAGTTCGGTTGATCCATGTCAAAATAATCTCGACCGTCGATAAGATTTGATCATCTTTTAATCTGGACCGTCGAAATTATAAATTTGGGGAAAAAACGAATTTATGATTTAAATCCATTTTAATTAACTCAAAAATACTATTTTTGAGTTAATTACCTCAAATTTTTGACTTTGACTTAACCACCTAGGCCCAAGGGTCCAAAATTTCTTAAAATTCTCAATATTCCCTTGACCTGGGGCCTTTAAAAATTCATTTTTTAAGGACCAACGAATTTTTCCTTTGAAGAATTTTATCCTCACCTAGGACCTAAAATTAATTAAATTTCTGGCTTAAGATTTTTTAATTAATTGACCAGAAAATTTAATTAATTGATTGAGAGGGGATTTTAATTATTTTTTCCAACCCTCTTTACATAAGATAATACATTTAGACACATGAAGGGGAAATACCCATTCGTATAGACCCTCAAATAAATACCCAATTCTGCGACTCAAAACATGATCTAGTAGACCAAGTAGCTTTAATAAAATAATCTAACCAAATAGCTAGAATTATTCCCAAACTACTTTTACAAAGACTCGATAGAAAACACTAAGACTCACTTAGCATGCTGATGACAAAATCCACCCTAGCTTTGGGGTGAGGCTGGAGGGGAAAACTCTACCGATAACTTTGTGTCGAAAAACACAAGTAAATTAGTGAGACAAAAAACCTCCTAGGATAGAAATCGTCACCAACATACTAGGCTTACCTAGGTTGTTACATACATGACGATCTTACTTAGATCATTTACATCATAAACATGCAGAATGGGTTTACATTATTCATAAAACTGTCGACTGATGATGGAATCTGAATGGCGCGACCACGTCGAACATGATGAATCCCATTTGAAAAAAATGGGGGTGTACTGCTATGGGGTCGTTGACAAAGTGTGGTCAGGAGACAATAAAAAGAGGTCAAGGAGTCAAATTGATGGCTAAAACATTTTTGGATGTTTAGCCTATCATCCAGAGTAGTTAAGGAACAAATTCAGAAAATTTTGGAGTTTGATTTTTTTTGAAATTTTGCAAAAAATGACACACCGAAAGGTTGCGCCGAGGTGCAGCCCTTTTTCCCTGGGCATCCAAATGAGCTCTTCTATACATGGATGGATAGATAATGATGTTTACATGCTAAATATGAAGTTGGTTTTCCATGACATCTTCTAATTTTGATAAAAAAAACTCAGAAAACCTCACCTTTTTCATGCTTCTGCCACTAAATCTGGACTGGCGCGACGCTTCTGAGTGAGGTTAGAAAAATCAAGTTTTGGAGGCCTTCCCATGGGTATTTTTTGGAGTTTGATGGCTCGTTGGAAAGTAGACACGTGGGGCTACTTGACCCAGCTTTCAAAATGCAATTTGGATTCCTAAAAGTCAGCCAAAAGCAGCTCTCAACTGGCGCGACCCTTTCACAACCTTTCTACTAAATTCCTGTTTTGATGCATTTGGGTGTGACTGTGACCTTTTTGCATAATGGCACGACATTTTTGCTCCTGGTGCGACCCATCTGATCTATAAATATTTTCATGCACTAAATGATAGCAATTCAATGTCTTGTAATCAATTTAGTTCATTTTAAGCTTCTTAGTTAGTTTTTGCCTCACTATATGAGGAAATTTGTAATTAATGAGGAGATAAGCTCTCCTAAACTTTGTCTAAAATCTTGGAAACTTTTTCAACTATCCTAGTCTTTAGGTGAGGACTCATCAAAGGCATTTATGATGAGCCTTGAATAGGATTTTTGACTTGATGAGCTGTCATATGATGTATTTTCCAATATGAGACCCATTGTAATCAGTTTCAAAGGGTGGATGTTGTGGAATTTAGCTTGGAACACTAGTTTATTTTGTGATTTTGGCAGGAACTAATAGACAGAATTTGCAGCTATTGTGGTGGGATTCATGTCGTATGTGTTTTAGCAGTGTTTCTTCTTCTATTATCATATGTTTGAAAGTATTGTGCCTTCCATCTTCATTTCCATGTCTTATGTGATTGATTTCTAAGTTTGATAAACAGAATTTATTCATTTTGATGCTCTGTTTTGGAGAATATTTCACATTTTATGTTCATTTTCTTCCGATATAAACGAATTCATGATGTCAATGCTCATTTTGAAACCCTATCAATCTACCATATTCACCAAGATACCTTTAAAGTGCTAAAGTGTGTGCCTACCTTGCCCCATTACATTTCTGCAAATCTCATTTTCAGAGCCCTGACCTAGTTTTTCCTAGACCTAATTCACCATACAGCATAAAATCCAAATCAATCAAACCCTAGAGTCTGCTATACCTAGCCTAAAATCTCCATTATCCAATCAATTTGGTTTTGATTTCATTGAGAGAGCCCTCTCAGCCTAGTAGGGCAGCTACTAGGTCAAAGCGATTTGTAGTTACCTTTGCTGGTCTCCTTATTAGCCTTTAGAGATCTGGTGGAGTGCTAACATCTTGGCGACCATACTGGGGAACGAAGTGACAGATCTTCCTTAGGTGTACCATAATTTCATCGAATTCTAGGCTTGTGGGTGATAAATCCCAGTTTTCGTGAAGGCTGGTCTGAAAGTTGCAAAGAATCGAGTTGCGGAAACAGAGAACATTCTGGCTTCGAGAAGATACACTAGATCGATCTAGATCCTCATCCAGCTTCTTCAGTTGAAGATCCAAAGAAACTTGTTCGGAAGCAGAGATCCCAACACTCAGAGTTTCAGTCGAATTCTTCTCCATTGGTAAGATCTTCCTCATTACCTGCAAAAGTTTTATCTCTTGGAGACATCCCTTTTGATTTGAAGTTTGAGTTATCTCTATTTCAATCAATTAGCTAATATTTCGAGGATGCACGTCCCTTAGATATAACATAATTGAGAAGCAAGCCTTGGCCCTTGTAAAATCTTTGAAGGACTTACGAGTATATATCCTTCATTCACATATTCTAGCCTATGCCCCCAATGCAGTAGTGAAGGATGTTCTTATGAAAACCGATCTGGAAGGAAGAAGAGGGAAGTGGATAGCAGCTATGTTAGAGTATGACCTTGAGATCAAGCCCACAAAGCTAATCAAAGGTTAGGGATTAGCCAAGCTCATTGCTTAATCAAATTTACATGCTCTTGATATAAACCTCATTTTAGTTTTGTAGATGAAGAAGATGATAGCACATTCATGCAATTATACGATACACAACATAAATGGATCTTAACGGCCACGAACTATCTTGACAAATGGATCAAAGTGATCCCAACAAGGCAAGCTCTGATTTAGTTATAATTGGATTTTGGAACCATTAACATTTTGTGTGTTTTGCTTTGTCCTCATGTCATTATAGGCAATCAGATTGCATTCAAGTAGAAAATGGTTGAGTTTTGTGACAAGTACAACATCAAATTGGGGCACTCAGCTTCGCATATTATCCACAAGGTAATGGATTGGCAGAATCTTCTAATAAATCTTTGATCAATATCATAAAGAAGATGTTGGAGGCAAACAAGAAGAACTGGCATAAGAATATTGTTAATGCTTTATGGGCAGATAGGGTGAGTAGTAAGAAATCAATAGGAATGTCTCCTTTTCAATTGGTATATGGAGGAGATATCGTTTTCCCTACATCACTTGCAGTCCCGGTTATCTAGTTGTTACAAAAAGCAGGTAGTGAAGAGAATGATGTGCAGTGTCAGATCAATCAGATGATCCATCTTCAGCAAACAAGAGATGAGGTCTTTCAAAACACCTCAAAGCTTCATGAAAAGATAAAGAAGGTATATGACCGCAAGACAAAGGCAAATGATTTCAAGATTGGAGATGTGGTCCTACGTTGGGATGCTAGAAACGAGGAAAAAGGTAAGCACGGTAAATTTGAGAACCTGTGGAAAGGACCATAGAAGACTTCAGCCTCTCGCGGATAGCATGCTTTCCTATTGGAAGAAATGAATGGAGAAGATTGCTTAGGAGGACCAGTAAACAGTAGGCTCCTTGAGCATTACCGTTTCTGATGCAGATTTCTGAAAATCTTCCAAATTCCATTGTACATATCAGTCTAATTTTTCTGTAAAGTGTGAAGCGGAGAATCATCAGAGTTTGGAGCACGAGGTGAAGGCCATAAAGTTCCATTGATTTGTTGTTGTTTTCAAAGCTTATTCAAAGTCAAGTCAATCCAGTTTTGAGTCGGTTTATCATGTCAAAGTTTTCAATATTCAGTCTGGTTTTTAGCTTTTGACTCCATGCCCAATGGTTAGGCTACTTGGTCTACGGTGTTCTTGACACCTTCAAAGAGTTATCATCCCCAGCTAGAGCCATGTTAGTGTCAGTGTTTGCATCCTTCCACCAGTGATCAAATGGACTCGTATCATGTCTAAATAGCATCCCTAAGTCAGCTTTTTGTCATTTCACTAAGTCTTCAAGCAAAAATTTGGTCACTTGGCATTAGGTCTAGGATTGTTTCCACTCTTTCCAAAAATTTAAATTGTTGGTTCATGTCATCAAGTAAGCTGAGTGCATCATCATTCAAAGGTTTTCATCATCATTTTAGTCATCTCCATCATAATTCCATTCAGTTAAGAGTGTCTATTACGTCATTAGGGTTTCAAGGTCACCACACTGCCATTTCATGCATAAAATCCAGCAATTTGAGGAGTGGTAATAGGCATGTATCTTCAATAAATTTGGATTTCAAATGTAATTTATGTTTTTATATGTAATAATGTTTCTAAGGTTCCAAAGTTGCAAAAAGGTCCAAAAGTTCAAAAGGTAAAATAAAAGATGAATTGGTGAGGTGGACCATCCTACCTCATTAATTACTATGACACAAAAGCAAATCATAAAAACCTATGGAGGAGCTAAAGTAAACCCATTTTTACTCTACATGTCTTTAGATCCCCTTGACATCACTGTGCTAATTGAGAGAAGGCAAAATTTGTGAGAAAGGGAGGATTTTTTCTGCATTTTCATAGAGACGCGACCCAGTTGCCAGGTGCGACCTTTCTATCGGGCGCGACCCTTTCGCGACCCTTCTACGGGCGTGACCCTTTCGCGACCCTTCTGCGACCTTCCTACGAAATTGTCAGGGTTTTGAAACGCAGAGTTCCTTCATGGTTTCAGGGCGAATATCAAAGTTTTGCTAGCTTCCGAAGATTGTTCAAAGATCCATAAAGCTTCTACAAACAATAAGTGATCATCTACACCATCTTTTCAAGAAATTTCATCAAGGATAAAGTGGTTTCTTCTACAGGTGTAATATCCCCAAAGGAAATAACAATGTGTGACAATGTACGACGAGATATAGAAATACAATGCGAAAACCAGATCATGGAATAAGTACACATAGAATGCCAGAAAACTGAGCCATTTTATTAATCTGAAAGTACATAGAGAGGAGTACAAGAAAATCAGAATGAGTGCACCTATCCTTGCTCAAGGCAAGTACGGAATCCTCTCAGAAAAATAGGAAATGGCTGCTACAGAAACTGCATCCCAGCTGCTGGAAGAAACTGAAGCTAGGGGCTGATCCCCTTGCCGGAATGAGCTAAAAATCTACAGATCACCTATACTCACTGCTCCGGACAAAACCCAGAAACCATTTACCAAACGGACCACCTCCGAAAATCGCCCCCAGAAACCTCCTCCTACAAAAACGCTGGGCCTCCAGGAAAGGCACAGAAGCTCAAGAAATATGCTGAGAAAAGGGGCTGAATCCTCCTGCAAATCCTCCAGATGGAGACCAACGCCTCAAAGTGAAAACAGAAAATCTTTACGAGAACCCCAATAAAGACCCTACTCATCAGATCTGCGTCCTCCCTGACTGGATCTGCGTCCTCTCTGCCCAGATCTGCTGGATCTGAGTCATACAAGGCTGGATCTGCTACTATCTCTCCAGATCTGCGTCCCACAAGGCTAGATCTGCTGCTAGCTCTTCGGATCTATGCTAGATCTGCCAATATCTCCTCAGATCTGCAACCTCAAAGGCTGGATCTGATGTTATCTCTTCAGATCTAGGCTGGATCTGCCAATATCTCCTCAGATCTGCAATCTCCCAAGCTGGATCTAGTGCTACCCCTCGAGATCTGCAACCTACAGAACCAGATCTGCAAATATCTGCTCAGATCTACAATCTCCAAGGCTGGATCTATCTGCTGCTAGCTCTTCGGATCTATGCTAGATCTGCCAATATCTCCTCAGATCTGCAACCTCAAAGGCTGGATCTGATGTTATCTCTTCAGATCTAGGCTGGATCTGCCAATATCTCCTCAGATCTGCAATCTCCCAAGCTGGATCTAGTGCTACCCCTCCAGATCTGCAACCTACAGAACCAGATCTGCAAATATCTGCTCAGATCTACAATCTCCAAGGCTGGATCTATCACTATGCCTTCAGATCTGCGTCCTTCCTCTTCCTACTGGAACAACGTCCTCACTCCAAACTGATCTGCGTCCTTCCTGCTGCTGAAACTGCGTTTTTCCTGCTAGATCTGCGCAGCCACTAGAGGGCTTCTTCCTCTCCGACTCTCCACCTGAAACTGCTACTGAAGCTGAAAGATAGAACTCAGAAATTAACCTTACTAGGGCGGGCACTCGAAGTCCCCCGAAGCTAAGGGTGAAACCAGAAATAACCTTACCAGGGCAGGCACTCGAAGTCCCCCGAGGCTAAGGGTGAGATCTCCGACCGGAGACACTCGTGCACTAAACAGTGCTGCAGACCGACTAAACAAGCGGCGTGCTGAAGCAGACAAAAGTCTAGCTCTCAATATCAATATCAAAATATGCATGATCCAAATGAGGTGCATAGTTTTCTGATAAAATCTGGAACCCTTACAATGTGTTTCTTCACTATTTTTATAGTTGAAAGAGGAGCAGAGGTGATAGGTGGAAAACTAAATGCAGAATTAAAACTCAGAAGAAAAAGAGGGCCGAAGCCCATTTTGTTTAAACTCAGCGCATTTATCTCCGGTACTCTCTGGAGGAAAGAATCGTCTTCGTCAGGCTTCCATTTACTCCAGGTATGTCTCTGCTATACCTGGGTGCAGTACTTTGTAGTACTTTTGGTGAATGAACAAGAAAGTGAAATAACGATACTAAGGCTGGCCATACTTCATAACAAATGCTCTTGACAGCTTCGGACTGTGATCAAGGTGGAAATTTCTTCAGGAACACGGTAAAATATGGAAACAATATGGACGCTTTGTCCTTTAAAACAAATCTGCTGATATGAGACCCCGATAGTTTTTTATTTCTGTGTGGTGAGCCTTCCATGTGTTTCATGATGCCTTTGACCGGTACCCAACCTCTAAATTACTGAGTTAAGGCTCAAAATCTTCTATTGTGTGCCATAAATTCTCTGCTTCCCACTGATACTCTTTTCCGCTTGCACGTTTGCCTTCTGACTGCGAAATCTGAGCTTTTAATGGCTCTGGGGAAGATTGTACAGAGTTTAAACTCTGTTCCTTTAATGAAAATCCTGTCGGCATACCTTACTGGACCTTTCTCCATGATTTCACCTTTAAAAATGGTCCTTTCCTGTGCTCTCTGTAACTGTGACAGAGACTGTAGGTCATGGCGGTTTTCCGCTGCTTGCACCCTGCAAAACACGGAACTTAGTTATGAAATCCAATGCACAGGAGGGAGGATGGATACGGAGGGTGAAGAACAATGGCGCGGCGGTGGTGAAATAGTGTTTTATGTGAAATAACAGTGGAAAACATAATGATATGGTGTAAATGGTGAACAATACGGTTTGACGGAAAAATGTGTATGGACCGCTCGATCTAGATTTGGAGGCGTAGATCGACGGCGGGGATTAAACAGTGAAATGAAATATGAAAATAGGTGTAATGAATATGAGACATAAGAATTTAAAGTAAAATGCAAAAATTTGGTTACACATGGAAATACACAGAAATTCAGTGAAATGCAATGGAATGTGATGACATGACCGCATGAGGTGGGACCCAATTCGGAAATTTCAATTGCAAATTGGAGCGGGAAGACCGGGGTCGCACATTTCAGAAGTTCTGATTGCGATTGAATTAGGGCCATTAGATCTGGCGGAGGGATGGACGGCTCAGATGTAGTCAGGGAATCGCAATCACAAGGAGCAAAGGGTAGATGCGACGGAATTTGTGATTGCGATTAGGCGAGGAGCGCAATTGAGTGCTGGCCGTTGGATCTAGGGACTAGATCAATGGCTCACATTCAATCGGAGGGATCAAGAGATGAGTCGCGATGGAGCGATCGACGAGAGACATGCGATGCGATCAATCGCATCGCAAATGGCTGTGATGGACCGATCGGGGGACGACATATAAGTGTTGCGATTGCAAAGACTTGCGATTAGCGCGGGCCGTCCAATATATGTGGTAGATCAATGTTGTGAAACACAGTGGAGGACTTAACAACAAAAAGTGATCACATTAGAGTTTTTGAGCCTTGCAAAGGGATTCAAACGTTCTGCTCTATTTCTCTGATGCGATTAGCACTTGAACTTTGGGTATCGGGCATATGTGGGGAAGTGGTTGGGGATAGTGGAAGAGGGGAAGAGGTGAAATAAGGATTTCTGCAGAGGTACAAGGGGTAAATAAAGGCCCTTGGAGCATAGCTTTTTGCAGTCAGTGAGGCTAATTGGCTCCAGAACAGCAGAGGGAGAGGATTTTGAAGAGCAAGGAACATGAAAGGCTTCAAGGATGATGTCTTTCCAGAAGGAATTCATTACTTGAAAACTCAGACACAGCTTGACCCTTCTGTCAAAAATTAGCAAGGGGCTAAGATGATCACCATTGGCTCCACCTGGGGATGGCACGTTCATCCCTGGACGTGTCGAGAACTCGCAGACCATCTGATCATCTTCCGTGCAAACTCAGCTCTTCAGCACCTCTGCTATTTGCTTCACGATTTATCATGACACCCACATTATTCAAACAAAAACAAAACAGGAAAATTCTATACAATATAATACACCAGGCTTTCTCGGCCTGAGTCAGAACTGAAAGTAGGGCTTGAGAAATTGACCATTTACAGGGGCATCGAGCAAATCTCCCTGTAAATTCTCCAATCTGAAAGTATTTTTGTCTCCTTTATCTACAATTTTGAAAGGACCGAACCAGAGAGGATCGAATTTACCATGTTTCCCCTTCTCGGCTCTCCTGATATCCCACCTGAGCACCAGATCACCGATCTGCAACCTCCTGTCTTTAGCATGTTGATCAAAGAGGTATTTGATCTTCTCCTAATACTCTGTCAGCCTTTGATTTACTTTGTTCCTGGTCTCTTCTAGCTCCACTAGCTGATTTATTCTCCTTATCATATCATCGGGCTCTTCCTGATTGTCCTACATAAATCGAGCTACTGGTAGGGCTAATTGTATAGGAAACACTGCTGCTCTCCCATATACCAATTCATATGGGGATTTTCTAGTTGCTCTCTTGCTGGTAATTCTATTTGCCCACAGAGCAAATTTCAACTGGGAATCCCAATTTTTCTGATTTTCATTTATAGTCTTCTTTAATGCTCTCACCAGGGTTTTATTGGAAGACTCTGCCAAGCCATTTCCCTGTGGATAATAGGCTGTAGAGTGACTTAATGTGATGTTATATTGCTGACAGAAACTCACAAACTTTGCAGACTTGAAAGCCAGTGCATTATCAGTCACTATTCTAGCGGGACAGCCAAACCTGGATATGATATTTTCCTCCATGAATTTTATTATCACAGTATCTGTAGCATTCCTTGCAGGGATGGCTTCCACCCACTTAGTGAAATAGTTTTTGGCAGTTAATATCCATTTATGCTATCCAATTGAGGGCGGGTGGATTTCTCCTATGAAATCTATTCCCCATTGCTTGAATGGTTCATCCACATGAACAGGAATTAAGGGCAGAGCTGCCAACTTTTGCCTCTCAGCAAATATTTGACACTTCTCACAAGCTCTGACCCAGGCAAAAACATCTCCAAATAGTTTGGGCCAATAGAAACCGGCCTTCAGTATTTTGTGAGCAGTGGCCCTCCAGCTGTAATGACCTCCACAGATCCCTTCATGAAATTCTGCTATAATATTCTCTACTTCATTCTCTGTGAGACACAGGAGTAAGATGCCTGAGGGATCTCGCCAATATCGCTGACCATTGGCGACTGTGTACTTCTGTGATTTCAATCTCAGCGCTTTGTATTTAGTTTTATCACAACTGGGAGGGCGGCTGAGTGTAAGGTGATATTCTACTATCTCTTTGTACCACTGATTGGTGAGGTACTTTATATGTGTTTCCGGAGTAGCCACCCCAAATCCATGTCGTTCTTCTTTCTCCTTAGATTCCTCGCTTGCTATTATGGACAAATTTATGCCCAGGGCTTGATAGTTTGATTCAGATAATATTTTGGCAAGCCCTTGTCCTTTGATCAGCTTAGTAGGGCGGATGTCTAATTCATACTCCTGTATTTTAGCAATCCACTTCCCCCTTTTTCCTTCACTATCACCTTGAATAAGAATATCCTTGACCGCTGCTGTAGGCACAAATGCAGTGATATGGGACTACAGGATATACATATGGAATGCTTTGAGTGATTTTACCAAGGCATATGCCTGCTTTTCCAATATATTATATTTCAGTTCTGCATCTCGAAGCACCTGACTGAAAAAGGCAATGGGCTACTCATACCCTTCTTCATTTTTCTGCAACAACACTCCTGCCACTGTATGGGGTGATGCAAAGGAAAAGATCATAAATGGCTTGGTATAATCTGGCCCTGCTAGCACAGGAGCTTCTGCAAAAGCGTTTTTTATCCTGGTAAATGCCTCTCGTGATTCTTGTGACCACTTTACCTCATTATTCTTCTTCAGCATGCCTGTTATATGCCTAACTATCTCAGCATAGTTAGGAATAAATCTTCTTAAAAAATTAATGCATCCAAGGAATACCTGCACCTCCTTCTTATTCCTGGGAAAAGAAATAACATTTATAACTTCTACCCTTTTATGGTCTATTTTCACCCCATCTTTAGTCACAATATGTCCCAAAAGCTTGCCTTCCTCTAATGCAAATAAAGACTTTTGTGGATTGAGAGAAAGACCATACCTTCTGCATTTTTCAAAAGTTCTGAGTAAATGTTCAATGTGCTCATTATCATCCTTTGAGAACACAGTTATATCATCAAGGTAGACCACCAAAAATTTATCCTGCTCCCCAACAAAAGCAATGTCCATAGCCCTCTGAAAAGTGGCCCCTGCATTAATCAATCCAAAAGGCATCCTGGCATACATAAATGTACCCCATAGTGTGGTGAAAGCAGTCTTCTTCTAATCTTCTGGGAGTATGGCCACCTGATTATAACCAGAGAACCCATCCATCATTGACATCCTAGAAGCTCCAACCACTTTCTGCAGGATGTGATCCATCTTTGGCAGTGGATAATTATCCTTCAAGGATGCTCTGTTTAAATTTCTGAAATCCACACACAGCCTTATTTCTCCATTCTTCTTTCGGACAGGGACTAGATTTTCCACCCATTCAGAGTACCTCAGTGGCACAATTATTTTGGCTTTTAATAGCTTCTTGATTTCCTTCTCGATAGAAGGGAGCAGCAGAGGATTTATCTGTCTAAGCTTCTGCTTATAAGGTTTCACATCCTCCTTCAGCGGAATTTTGTGTTGCATTATACTGATATCAGAAGTTTTCAAGTCCTGATAGGACCATGCAAACACATCTCTGTAAGACTGAAATAGTTTCAGGTATTTCTTCTTATATTCCTCTGGGACCTTCCTGGATAATTTCACAATTTTGGGGTCATCCTTAGTACCCAGATTCAGGTCTTCTACCTGATTTTCTTCCACCACTTTGCTTGGCTGCAGGGGAACATCATTTTTATCAAATAATCTTTCTAGAGGCACCAGCCCTCTAGGTATAATGTTTCCCTTCAACTGCAACACTTTATTACCTGCCATTTTCTCCTCCCAATTTCCTTTTGAAATGTCCTCGGTCTCTCCCTCTTCATCAGCATCAATCTCCATATTGGAGAATTCTCCTACTGTTTCCAAGAATCTCTTCATCTGTTCCTCATCCTCAAATACCTGCCAGTGCTTGATATTATCTGGAATTGATGGCCGATAACGCACCTCAATTTCATATCTTAAAAGTAGGTTCTGAGGTGGACAAAATGTACTAGTAGCCACAGCAAGGGAATCAGCCATCCTATTCTGCTCTCGGGGCATGAACTGGATATTAAATGCCAAGAAAAAATTCTCCACCATGTCCCAAACTTCATTTCTATAAGCCCTCAACCTAGGATGCTTGGTTTGACACTGATTCCTGACTTGTCTGATTACCAGTTCAGAATCTCCCAGAACTTTTAAACTTTGTATACCCATGCTCCTGGCTGTCTGTAGTCCCAACAGGAGTGCTTCATATTCAGCCACATTATTTGTAGCTTCGTATTCCAGTTTGAAGGACAACGGGAACCACTCCCTGTAGGAGAAATCAATAATATTCCAGCCCCATTACCTTCTCTTGAATTTGCTCCATCAAAATGAAGTGTCCAGATTTCTGTTTCATTGCTTTCTGAGGGTTGTTTAGTCTTGATCTGGTAGCAGGATGGTTCATGAGCATAATCTTGATCTTCTTCCAGCATTAAACAAGAGAAATCGCCTTCTTTACTATAAACTGGAGAATTAACTGGGTTGTCAGCCTTGGTCACCATCTTGACAAATCTAGTTTCTCTGTACAACCTCCTCTCCTGGCCACCGAAAACTGGGATAGTGGCATATGTTAAATCTAATTTGAGTGACCCACCAATTTTTGCTCCCCAAGACCTTGACAACAGCATGCCAAAGCGAGCTGGGATGTCAGCCACCACAATGTCTATTACCACACTTTTTGCTGGGATTTGGGCCAAATTGACCACCAGATCTTTAATCATCCCTAGACATTTAACTCTTTTGGAATCAAATGAATAGAGGTCTTTATATGGACGTGTGATTTGTAAACCTAGTTGTTCCATGACTGACAGAGGCATAAGATTATGGGAAGCCCCAGAATCTAACATGCAGTTATGTAATAGTAGGTCATGGATCACTAGAGACACATAGAAGGGAGGAGTAGAGGGATCTATCTCCTCGACGTGTGGGCCAAACACGACCATAGGTCTTTCTTCTTGGAGGTTGAGACTATTAGGGACAGGTGTTGCTTCTGGAGGGAGCATGAAAGAGGTGACTTGAGACTGGTATGCTGGTTGTTTCAACAGTTCAGTCAAGGGGACTGGGATTTTAACTTTCTCAAGTTCTTTTTGTAGGCTGAAAACAGGGGAGGACTTCTCTATTACAACTTCTTTTGACTCTTTATTTCCAGCTGAGGGTTGGACTTCTTTTGACACGGGCTTGCTATTAGGGGGAATGCCTACTTTTGAAGAAGAAGGAATTTGATCATTAGACTGCAAAGGTTTGTTTAGAGGTTTCTTACCTTTGTCTGTGACTTTCTGCATTGTTGACTCCTTCTGAGCAGATGCTTCCTTCTGGGGTGGCTCCTCTTCTTTGTCTTGAGTATGAGTCCTCTTCCTAGAAGATTTGAGATTGTATTTTCTATTGAGCTGTGCTTGCATGAAATCAACAAATTGTTTACAATAGTAATCAATTTCTGAGTCTTCTGTGTCTCTAGCCTTTTCTTCTTCTTGCAATGAGAACTCGGTTTCATCACTTCCTTGTAAGGGGCATTCTACTTCATCATTGTTTGAAAAAGCAAGGTTTCCATCCTCTAACTCATAGGCAGCGTCTTCAGCAGAGTCATCTTCTGGACCTTCCAAGTACAGTGGGTGTGGTACTTGATCTTGTTGTTCTTTTGATTCCCTTGGCAATATCTGCAGGGGTGGTCTTCTGTACTGAGGATTGTAACCTCTATTTAGAGCATTCTGGAAATTCTTGGAGGTTGAATTCTTGGCTTCCAACTCAAGTTTACCCAGCTGACTATAGATGTTCTTGATCATTTTGTTCATTTCTTCCATTCTGTCTGAATCTCTGTCTTGATTAGAAGTAGATACCTCCTCTTTGCCCCTTCTTCTCGTATCCTGTTCACATTTTCCCTTTGATTTTCCAGTGGAGGCAAAATTTGCTTCCAACTCTAAAGCATCTGTTTGAGCATCATCTAGGGTGGCAGGCTTTCTTTCTCTCAGAGAGAAACCAAATTCTAAGTCAAAGGCTGCTATGAAAACAACTTTAGCAGCGTTCTGATGAGGTTTCATATCAGCTGGAAGGCTTAGATACAACTTATTAAATCTTTTGATAAACTCCGACACCCCTTCATTATGTTTCTTCTTGAGTGCGTTGAATTCAGTAAGACAATGCCCATGATCTTTCTTCTCCCCCCATTTTCTGAGAAAAGTGTTTTCCATTTCGTCCCAGGTGGTTATGGAACGGTTTCCCAGTGTCTTGAACCATTTTTCGGCTTCACCATCCAGAGATTGCACGAACAATCTTAAGACTACATCCAAATGTTCTACATTAAAGTTTTCTGCGAAAGAGCAAAAGGTCTCAAGATGTTTTTGAGCATCAATCTCATTTTCCCCATTGAATCTAGGTAAGATCTTCAAATAATCCTCTGGCATATCATTCAACACTTGGGGTAATGCCAGGGGAGCATATTTATTCAACAAGAAGGCTGGAACATTGGCCATTAGAGGGGGTGGGGGTAGTGCAACAGTCTGATGCGTAAATGGAGGAAGAGGAGGAGGTGGAAGGGGAGTATGAATAACAAGAGTATAATGAAAAGCAGCTTGAGGTGTTGAGGGGAACAAAGGTCTATTGACAGCAAATACTTCAGTGACTTCTTTGACCTCTTTGACCTCAGGAGTAGGATGGAAATTGCCTTTAAATTGGACACCTCCTCGGGGCGGACTATCTGAATAGTAATCTGTATCTCCCACAGTGGAGTCGGGAACTAGCTCTTGAGCTTCTTGAGAAGAAGAGGATGGAAAGTCTTCTTCAGAAAATTCAGGGATTTCAGAGTGGACTGATTTTCTTTCCCTCCAATTTCTTCTATGTATGATCTTCTCTGGGTCAGACACAAAAGGTGTCTTTGGCTGAGACGTATCTAACCTTAGGTGTGGCTTACGAGGAGCCAGGACTGCAAATGATTTTATCTAAATAACAAATGTGGAGTCGCCAAGGTGAGGGATCTACAACTCTTCACCTCTCCATGCTCACCTACTTGAAGAGTGAAAGGGTTTTGTCAAGGCCCAAGGATTCTGATTTTCTTAACTTCGTCCCCGACAACGGCGCCAGAAAGATGTTGTCGCTCCTAGAGACAGCCTAGAGTTGTGATAGACCAGTGCCTAGGAAATCTTAGCATAGCAAGGAGCGTATAATATAATGTGTGAAGTTGTCAACTTCAGCTCACATGCTATTTCCTATAAACAGGGAAATAAAATAGAATGGGACCAAACTCTTAGAAACTGACACAGAGAAAAGGATACTGCAGAGGCAAAGTGTAGAACTCTAATACACAAGCACCAGACAATTCAGAGACAGCTTACTGCAAAGCGGGCCGGTTCAAGTAATAAGTCACAGAAATCAATTATCAGAAGGTGTATGTAGTGAAAGAAATATTAGGAGAATATTAATTGTTATTGAGCTGATATCCAGATACACAATACCACCATGCATGGGCTTACCAATCTAAGAATCCATACACAATGATAGTGTTTTAAAAACACCCTCCCAATGAAACTAATATAGCAGAAATATGGTTTAGATGAACAATGGAACAGAATATCATGCATGAGCCATATTTAAAGCGCTTGATTGATCCAAGTATGGGCATCAACTAGGATGAATCCATACCAAAAATCAGTGAGCCACTCGCATTCCAAAACATGATACAGGAAAGAAGGATGAAATGAAATGATCTGTTAAGATACACATAAGAGAAAGTTACAGACTGTGAAATACCAAAGACCAGAATCCTCTTTAACAGATGGAACTCCTCCTCACTGAGACCCTATGGGCTCTGAGCCTTCATATAAGAGTTTTACAAAATGTATACAAAAAGCCTTTCACTGCATGATTTTCTGATAAAATCTGGAACCCTAAACTATCTGTTCTTCGGGAGCTTTATAGGAGAACAGGAAAGCTCGAAAGAGGAGTAGGTGATAAACATTTAATTGTCTCATTAAAGCAAAATGGTGAAAAAGTGCCCGCCCACACTACTTGACGGCTTTGTAGGGCTGTATGTACTTTGCTGCCTGCTTTCTGAAGTAAATGCACTGGGTAAAAATTTCTTCAAGAACACGGTAAAGAATAAAAATCACATGGACATTCCGTCCTTTCCTGGAGAGAAAACTCCTGCTGAAATAAAACCTGGAGGGTATTGTTTATTGTGCACAAATCTTTGGAGTGATCTGCAGGATCTTCAATTTGGTACTGCGCCTTCAAAAGGTTAGATCAAGGCCCTAAAATCTTCAATTATATGTCTTCAATTCCCTATCTTTCATTGATATTCTCTATCTGCTCCATTAATGTTTCCATCTGCAAAATCTGCGTATTTTAATAACTCTGGGGGGTTTGACAGATTTTCACCCTTGCTCCTTTAATGGGAGTCTTGTCGCAACGAACTCCCCGGACTTTCTTTATGGATTCGGCTCCTGATCTTTTTCTATATTTTTGCCACTGTAATAAAGCTGTGAATCATGGCAATTTATCGCCGCTCGTACCCTGCAAAACTCGAAAACGTGTTAGGAAAACCGTGCATGGGGGATGGCGATGCAGTGGAGATGACTGTGTAACAGAGCGACGTGATGAAATGGCTGAAGCGTGCAGGGTGGCGATGAAAAATGCGATGGAATGATAGCAGATGAACTGGGCGGAGGTTTTTAACGTAAAACATTTAAAATTTGACAAATGAATGAAATGTATGAGGGCGGAAGAGGGATACGACAGACACGTGGAACGGTGACGGTTGGACGTACGATAGACTATGTGGAAAGGATGACGTGGTGGTACGAGATCAATGGCGGGCATGTGACTAAATATGGACCGTCCAATCCCAAAACGAGATCGACGGTTGAAGATGCATCGGAGGACAATGAGATGGTGGGCCAAGGGCACAATTGGCTTGGACTAACACCCGTGCAGCTTCGTGGAGCGATCATCGTCGGATGGATCGCCCTGGATCGAACGATTGTCAGCGATATCGCTCCATGTCTTTGTCCGAACAATAACGCGCGATGAACAGCAGTTTTGCAATAGTGCGCTGAGCCACGTGTCAGGCGATGAATGGAATCGCTCCGATTTGAGGAAAACCGCCCGCCCTAGAAAGGTGGTGTGATATAAACCACTGGTTTTAACAAAGAGAGTGGGTGTGGGGACCACCGGGGCAAATGGGGTTCTGACCGTTGATTTTGCAAGTTTAGATGGACGGTGGATTATGCGATCGGGCGGTGAAGGAGTGGGGACCACCGAGAATTAGAGCACAGTACAGTGAGATGGTGGATCAAAAATGAGTCTCAAATATTTTCAAATGTGATTTCTCGGCCTTTTATAACTCGATCTGAGGGTAGGAAATGGCAACTATAGGTATGAAAATGGTTCTTCAGGGCAAGCAAAGAAGATTTGAAGGGTGCGAACAAGATTGCTTGCCAAAACTTAACAGGGGGCTGATATGATCACCAGC
>JAXQQM020058006.1:0-102512 GCA_034641835.2 Pinus albicaulis | reverse complement strand
TTGCGATGTCTGTTTCTCTTGTACTTCGTTCCAGTTACGTGCTATGTGACATTCCATTGCTTTCTTGGGTTGTTTAGCAAATATTGCAAGTGTTGTTTAGCACAGGGTGTTCCTAGTCGGGAATCCCTCCTCTTTCTTTGACTAGCTCTGGAAAGAGGGTTGTACTTAATTCTAAATCAGGCATTGGTGCCACTTATCTTTTCCATCATCTGCAGAACATCTATATTTAGAAATTACACAATTTCTGAAGATCAGTTTGGAAGGTGGAGGTTGTCTTCAGTATTTTAGCTAGAGAACCGGTGTAGGATTATTCCTATCACCTTGGTCTTGAATATCAGCATACCCAGAGCTTCACTTTAGATGTGGCATCAAGAGAGATGTTATTTACCTCCTATAAGTAGTAGTTCCATCCATAATTACTCTTTCTAGTATTGCAGATCCAAAGAATGAGGAAGGAAGTTGCTAGAATTTCAACTAGTAATCATGTGAGGGATCATCCCCTCACCTTGCCATCAATATTTCCATTATCCTGGAGTCTATTGTGACATATTTCAGTAGGAATTGAGCCTCTCTTTCCCTTATAATGCATTTTTTATGAGCAGTCGTGTAGCAGCAGCTGTAATCATCATTGGAGGATTGAGAAACTAGATCTAGAGGTTCTAGATTTTAGATATGAAGGAGGGATCAACCCTTCAAGCTTAGGAGGGTGATTTTCCAAAGTTCTAGATCTAGAGAGTCCTGTTTGGATTATCTTGTGATTCCAACACATTGGCCAGATCTTGAATCTTGGAATCATCAGAGCTCTTGAGCTCCCTACATCCGCATATCCTCTTGCAATAGTTCATGCATATCTTCAACAGAAGGGAATACACAGTGTTTCTTCCTGTAAGCTCACTGATTGCGCAGTGCTAGTTGTTGCACCATTGTAGGGTGATTCTAGACCATCTCTTGGGCTAGATCTACTCATTTTCTGTACATTTTGTAACTGATTCAACTCCATATAACAAAATGGCTCAGCTTCTCTGTATATTATGATGTTGTCTCTAGATTTATTGTTTACTTATTTTCAGTTCTTATATTGTGTTTAAGTATTACTGCATTCTCCCTTTCAGGATATTATAGTGGTATCATAGCATGATCTTTGGCTCAGCTTATGGACACTTCATCTTTTGCATCAAAAGAAGAAGAAGATAGATGATATCTATCATGAAGGAGGATAGTCTTGCCACTCTTTTCTTTAGATCCAAGAAAGATATCTCCAATGAGTTCAAACAAATGAAGAAGGGAAGGTAAAAAGAAGATCCAAGGAGAAGATTTGATGAGGAAGGTCCAAGCACTTCCTATCAGCAGAAAAGAAGACTGGAGAATCATAGATCTCCACATAGATCTACTATGCCCACTTTCTTTGGAGAAGGTGAGAGGTATAGAAATGAAGAAAGAAGAGAACCTAAGGCTCATGAGACTCTCAGTTTGTATCTTGAAGAGTACAAGGAATAGTCTAGACCTTTCAAAGAGAGTCTAACTCTCCAAGAATTCTTTGAACTCAAAGAAGAAAGAAGATCCTATAGCAGCAATAGAAGGAAGAGGCACAATAGATTATGTTTGCCTACATTTGATGGGTCTTTCTCAAGCACTGTTAAGGCTTCGAGGAAAGGGTTAGATACATTTTTCATGCTACATCCTGTGGCTGAAAAAGAGGCTATCCAAATTACAACACCTAATCTCTTAGGTGAAGCCAATGGTTGGTGGTTTAGTCACAAGGAGCATGAAAAGGTGACTAAATATTCAGATTGCTTTCATAAGTTGAGGAAGAAGTTTGATGTGAAGAAGAGAGAGATGTACCACAAAGAGACATTTCCTATGGAAACAAAGGAGGATGTCAATCTTGTCACTCTGGACAAGAGGTCACCACATTCACCACCAACTGCAAAAGTACTTGCATCTAGAGAAGAGACACTTGCAACCTTGCAAGATAGTCTTGAGATCTTGACTTATAGAGTCCCATGCATGATTCAGGAGATGCATGAGGAAAAGGAGAAAGATTCTAGCACTGGTACATTGGCATAAGAGCATCCATTTGTCTTACCAGTAGTTGGAGACATCGTTGTCTCGGTTGGAGGAACTCTTGTGTTCTATCAAGAGGTTCCCACACATCATTTGATCCAAGGTATGCATACACATTCATCACCTATTGTTTTAGTAGATCTTATTGAAACTTATGGGGACATGCCATTAGGGCCAATGCATAGCCAAGGGTTAGAAAAAAAGGCTGATTTGAAGCAGTAAACTATCACAGCACAGAGGGCCCTTGATCTAATTAAGGAGGAGATGAAAAAATATCCCAGTCTATCATGGATAGACTACATTCAACCTCTTGAGTTGAAATGTAGAGCTTCAGGAGAAGGGATAAGCATGATCCTATGTAAAATGATTAGTTATGAGATCAGTATTGTACCTTGATTTGAGACAGTATATGTATTACCCTGCAAATCTACAATGTTGTCACTTAGTAGTAGTGATAATGAAGAGGCCCATTATTCTTGGAGCATTCTGAAAGTAGCTTCACTCATGAAGCAATGGAGGATAATATGATGAAGGGTAGACATCTTGATATGAGAAAAATTTTCTCCTTTCTAGATGACACTTTCTCAATGAGCATCTCACAGCTCAAAGAGAGACTTCTACCTGCAGCAGATCCATAATCTCATTGGTTTTGTAAGGCCATGGATGAAAATATGGTCTCTTTAAGATATCTCATTGGAGGTGCACTTCAACATTTCACAGAGTGAAAAATTCTTCAACAGTTTGAGGAGGTTGGTGTCCTACAATGGGAGGATACCAAGTATTTGCAGAATGAGATCCATCATCCTTATTGGGATGAATGGTTGATAGTATGGAGCAAAGGGTTGCCAAACCACTTGCATATTTATGATACAGTCCAGCAAGAAGCATGGCTGCACTGGTTGCTCTTGGGTGAGTATGGTTACTACCCAAAGGTTCATATTTTCTTGTCTCATGCATTATGTCTCAATGATAGAATGCACAAGAAAAAGGCATGGTTACTCTGGTTGTTTATGAGAGATTTTGGACATCACATGATATATCTTATGTCCATGAATTTACTCTTGTTTGGGATATGTCTCATGTATCTACATGTATTTTTGTTTGGGATGTATCTCATGATCATGTATGTACTTGGTTTAGGGAGAAAGAATAATTCTCACTTGATATGGCATAAAGGAGCTTGTTTGTATTATGAGGATGAGAAATTGTATATGTCCACTTCTATATTGTTGCTCCATGACTTGCATCATGATAATGCAAGAAGGCAGCAAAAATACTTGTTGCTATGGTTATTATTGGGAGAGTATGGGTCAAATTCTTCCCATACATTACATGACATTGCTAGAGGATGGCAACATGAGGCCTTACAATGTTGGCTTCTATTGGGTGATTATGGTCATTGTACTTGGTATGATGATGATGTGATGGGGTATCAAGATGCCTTGTTAAGGTGCCTTCTCTTGAGAGAATATGGCCACTAAATTTGGTACAATGATGATGTGGTATGGAAGTAAGAGGCATTGTTGCGTTGGCTTCTTTTGAGAGAGTATGGCTCTCATATTATCATTGATGTTGATTTGGCATGGAAAAAAGAAGCATTATTTCGGTGGCTTCTTTTGAGAGATTATGGCTCTGTTACTTGTTTTATTGATGATCTAGCATGGCAGCAGAAGGCTTTACTATGTTGGTTGTTATTAGGAGAATATTGTTTGATATTGTCCATGTTTTCCCATATGTCTCTACTTCTTGTTTTTCACTATAATGATGTGATGTTTGATTCCTACATGGCCAACAGGGATAATGACGAGGACATTGATATATGTAATCTACTCTATGTATCACGGGTTGGAGAGATAGTTTATGAGTTGGGACTTTTGACTTTGGGAATGAACCACTACATCTTATGTATCTCATGTATAGAGGAAATATTTGGTCATCATATGGTTGCCACTTGGATATTCATTGATGAGGATGGGTATCTAACTTTTCAGTTGGAGGCCATTCTAGACATTCTAGAGAGGCAGCTCTGGAGTTGGACATGCATGACACATTGTGACAGATGGGAAGGCCTTCCACATGAGGATGCCATTTGGAGGGAGGATGTTTTTTGTAGCATCCACTTTTGCAGTTGCTTGAGGAAAAGCAACATTTTGCTGTGGAGGACTGTAATATTCCCAAATTTTCACCTGATATTTGGAATATTAGAGTTCTTAATTTTATTAATGAATTAAGTAAATAACAGGGTGGAGGGACCCATAATCATCAAGATGAATAAATATCCACTTTTTATGTGTGAATGTGGATTATTTAAGCATATATCTACATAATGAGGTAGTGGAGCCACTACTAATGTGAATGGAATTGGAGATCCTGTCTCATTTATGAGATGGAACATGGAGGTTGATACAGTCAAATAGGATCTTGGAAAGGGTCAAATAGAAGATCATGGAGAATTAATGATGAGATGATGGATGAGTTCTGCAATTAATGCACACATCATGGAGAGGGTGTACATTTCACCTAGACATGATGGATGACTCGGAAAGACAGCACAGTCAAACATGGAGGATCTTGTCCACATGCACAACACAGTTTAGATGAGGTCCAAGGCATGGTAAGGCTAAAAAAATATATAATTAAGATGAAAGAAACATAGAAGGAATAATGAATATTATCATTAATGTCTGATCTATTTAGATATAGAATTTTCATGTGACATTCCATTTCTTTCTTGGGCTGTTTAGCAAATATTGCAAGTGCTGTTTAGCATTGGGTGTTCCTTGTCAGGAATCCCTCCTTCTTCTTTCAGTAGCTCTGGAAAGATGGTTGTACTTCATTCTACATCAGGCATTGGTGCCACTTATCTTTTCCATCATCTGCAAAACATCTATATTCAGAAATTATGCAATTTCTAAAAATCAGTTTGGAAGGTGGAGGTTGTCTCTAGTATTTCAGCTAGAGAACCGATGTAGGATTATTCATATCACCTTTGGCTTTAGGATCATCACTTCTAGAGCTTCATTTCATATCTGGCATCAGGCCAAATTTCATTGACCTCCTAGCAGCAGTAGTTCCATCCATAATTACATTGTCCATTATTGCAGATCCAAAGGAGGAAGGAAGTTGCTAGCATTTCAGCTAGTAATCCTGTGAGGTATCATCCCCTCACCTTGCCATCAATATTTCCATCAGCCTGGAATCTATTGTAGCATATTTCAGCAATCATTGAGCCTCTCTTTCCCTTACAACACATTTTTTATGAGAAATTTGTGTAGCAGCAGCTGTAATCATCATGGGAGGATTGAGAAGCTAAATCTAGAGCTTCTAGCTTGTAGATATAAAGGAGGGATCAGCCCTTCAAGTTTAGTTATGATATTGTGACATATCTTAGCCATATATATGTGAGATCTAGCTTTAGATCTGTAATCCTAGCAGATTAAGGATCAAACCCTAGGAGGCTGACTTCCCAAATTTGTAGATCTGGAGAGTCCTTTTTGGGTTATCTTGGGATCCCATCACATTGGCTAGATCATGAATGTTGGAATCATCAGAGCTCTTGATCGTCCTAGATCTGAATTTCTTCTTCTAGTAGTTCATGCATATCTTCAGCAAAATGGACAACACACTATTGCTTCCTGTAAGCTCACCATTTACATAGTGCTAGTTGCAGCACCATTGTAGGGTTATCCTAGACCATCTCTTGGGCTAGATATACTCATTTTCTGTACATTGTGTAACTGATTCAACTCCATATAATAAAATGGATTAGATTCTCTGTATATTCTGATGTTGTCTCTAGATTTATTTTTTACTTAGTTGCAATTCTTATATTTTGTTTAAGTATTACTGCATTCTCCCTTTTGGGATATTACAGAGCCAGAGACTGAAATATAAGCGGGTAGGTACGGGGCATACGTTAGTAAAGAGATAACCCTAAAAAATGTGTTATAGAGTCGTATCACTTTATGATTTCTCATATTCACGGGAGGAAGCACTACAATATTGATTGCTATATAGTGCTAGCAATCGAGGCTAATATTGATCGAAAGTGGGTGGGATAACTACGCTTATTCTAGGCTCGCTTATCTAGTTATATGGCTCGTATTGCATATGATCGCTTGCTTTAAAAAAGGATAGCAGGGATTCCATAATTTATTGACCTCCCACTTATCTCTTACAGAATGTACCAATTCAGGTAGCCTCTGCTCGATTGGCTCCCTTCCATCCTTGGCTGACCTCTTAATCACATCCCATTTCGGTCTCAACTCTCGGATCTATCAATATTTTGATAGGATCATATCATATGGTCAATCTATGTATCTTGTAAGATATTCTAATATTCTTATCACGCTATGTCCTTAATAAAATAGACCTAATAATACAAGGATAGACCATTTTAGAATGGTCTTCCCATTAGATATAGAAGATCACCAAGATCCCGCTTGTGATCCACTGTCCTATTCCAATCTTCAACTTGTGGGTAATCATAGGGAATACCTCGTATCAACAGATATGAATGGAATCTCTCCCATTCTATTGAGAAAAGAAAAAAGAATATTGTTGGCACTATTTCATTTATCATTCAATAAGAATGAGAAATATTATGGATTTAAGAGGATTTGAACCTCCACGCTCTTAAACAATATATTTTTATCAGAAACACTCTTTTTTAGAATATGTATGTAGGAATGAAGATGTATGTTGGAATTGTTTGCTAGCTATCATCCGCTTTCTCCATTAGAGCTCTTAGGTATCTTCATCCAGTAGAGTATACAAATTAGGATCAACCAGATGGATAGAGAACCCATTACTTAGTTTTCCACCTATTACTTACTAAGTGGTGGAACAACAAACATGAATTTATTCATTCTTTCAAAAAAACATTAGCTGTACGGGAAGGAATTTCCCTCAACTCAATTTGGTCTTTACACAGGGCATTATGAGGGATATTTACCAACTGCTTTAGATTGGGATGAAGTGGAAAACAACGATTAAAAGAACCAGACCCTCTTTTTAACCAATCATTATGTCAGGTCACTCTACCCCTCTCTTAGCCCGATTCTTTCTATCACTATGTTCTTCGTAAACCCAACCCAACAAGGAGACGCCAGCTCGATCCTATAAGGGACACAGTGCCCCTTAATTACCCCTAGAAATACCAACAAAGGTAGAGTAGCAACATCCCCTCCTCCTTTTATGCAACTTTCGCTCTAATTCGCCCCCAAAATTGATGTCCGATTTGATAGCCTTCATTAGCCATTATGTCTATTTTCTCCCTGCATGCTGACGAATCTGGTGAAAAATGGTTCAAATTGAGGGTGTAGGATTTTGAAATTTGTTGCACAAATTTCCACAATATCCACCCAATAGATAAATTAGTCTCGGACCACTATTTGCATTTCACTAAGTTTTCTTCTTATTCGTTGAAGGCTCACTCACTACTTATTACTTTTTCTATCTGACTAAACTTTATAACCTACTGACCTCAATCTAGATGGGAAAACACAATAGAGGGAGGAGTAGTTTAGATATGTCAGGCCAAGATTGGTCAGAGGGAGGAGTAGCTTAGATATGTCATCTATGTTAGATAAGGCAAGAGCACAGGTATCAATATTTTATATGCTTCATATATCTTGATACAGAAGAAGAGGGAACAAACTTGGTTGAGCGAGTACCTTCCTCAAATATGTGATTAGGATCAGAACCAATGTATAGTTATAATTGACTCAGATATAAACCAATGTATAGGACAAGAAATCAAGTCATATTATTATACCATGCACTCAGGAAGAGCTCCACATGTTTCTCTAACAAAAACTCACTAATTAATAAAGTATATAAAGTAACTCAGAAATGATTCGAGTGAATAAATTCACTTAGTTAATCTAGTATAGAAAGAATAACTGAGCAAGACTAGGTTATCTCGCATATCAAGTCGATGAATTACCCTAACAACAATAATAATGACACCCCACAGTTAGAATTGTAGGAATCGTACCCTTTATTTTCTTAATATTCAAAGAGAAGGAATTTACCCTTTCATATTGGTTCTTCCTATTTTATTGTAGCCATAGGAGATTAGGAGATAATGAAAACGAATAGTCTAAACTAAGTAGAAAGGTGATTAAGTAAAAGTACATTTTTCTTGCTGACACAGGAATAAGTAGGGAATTTCCTCCTGTTCGGCTCACTTCCATCACAAAACATCTTTCCACCAGAACCCGCTTTTCTATTTTCTTAATAGCATGACACACATCAAAGTAAGTTCTTGGACGCATTCTTGTAGAGGAGCTAAGGGTAAACCAAGGTTGAGTCTCTCTATTATATATGTAATAATAGGGAAGGAAACAAGTTGTGAAAATATAGTGAATAAAGAGAAGCACGTGCATGGTGCCTTTCCTTTCAATTCAGATAGCCTTTCCCGGTGCATTAGGTTAGGCCAAACCCCTATTCCTATATGGAAATGGGAAACAAACCCTCATTTAATTTTATAACAGCGAGCGAGCCTACTTTTTGATAGAGGGAGGTCGAGTGTCCACAACTAGCCAATTGTATATCAATCCTCATCTCATGAAGGCAAACCAACGGAGACAAACCAATATCGTACATATTGGATTGTACATCTTGGATTGAATAGTCCAGCCTAGTCAAGGTATAGGTAGTTTTAGTTCCCACTTGAAAGGCCACAGCCAAATGTTTATCAAGTTGATATAATACATATGCAAGAGTTCCTATCCTGTAGTTGCTTCCTATGCGATATGCAATATGTTTTGATCTGAGCCTATGTCAGTTCCTCATCCTCCGTTCGATCTGATCCCCTCTCCTATTCACTGGATGATCTACCTTCCCTTATCCTTCCCCTTATCCTGCCCTTAGCTCCATGGCTTTAGTTTCCTGTTACATAGGATATGCATAGGTATATGCACTGGTCACTCCTGGTTCTCAATCTCAACATGGAACTGGAAGGGGTGCTTTAAGCTTATCTCTTGTGACTATAGACTTTTCTCTTGGTGCTTCTTATTATACTCGTTAAACTCTTGATATGATGGTATTGGATGTCTTAATAAACCAGATCACTGGCACCTATAAGGACACTTCTTAGCCATGTGATGCCTCTTCTACCTTCTACGCTATTCACTTTTCTTTTGCAGGTGCTTCCACTATAACTGGAGGAATTGAATTTGCACCTATATATGCACGTGGTCTTTCTCTTACCTTGGATTCTTCCTTTTATGCAGGTATATAAAATGGAAAAACTAGTTCCGCTACAACCTATACTATATACTCTCCCGCCTCCCTTTATATGGTCAATTACATAGCTAGCACGGTTCCCATTATCAAAACCCATTTTCATATAGCTCCATATGGATTCAAGATAAGGTGCCCCCACCTCTGCTTTCTGCTTATTTCTACCCCATACCCTTGTCCTTGTTTCCTTCGGTGTAGTTTTGATCGGCTGCTATAACTAGTTATGGATATGTGGGTTCTGACTCAAGATCTACTGGTGCTCAAACCACACTACTTATGTCTACGATTTTTCCTACCCTATACTACTAGTGTTTTTTCATAACCTAGCTAAAAATATTTTTTCAAACCAGAGCCTATACTATAGGATATACAGATATTGATACATGGGTATGGGAAAATTATAAGAACTACAGGAAATGGAAAAACATAGTCAAACTAAGAACTGAGATAGAAATAAAATGAAAATGCCACTACTTCTTATGCTTTTGCTCAGTCAACAAGTTATGGCTCTCGGTCAGCAAGAGAAACTTAGTCAACAAGTTAAAAAACTAGATCAACTGTTAGGTAAATGAGGCCGATGACTAGATATGGAACCTACTAAAAGGAACACATGGCTACCCACTCCTATATTTACTGCCTTCTATCACCTCTAATGTTGGTTAAACCTCTGTTGCTTTCTCCATCACTTTCTATGTGTCACTAATACCCCTTCCTTGGATGCCTTGTAACGAGAGATGTATATGGAACTAATAGTTATGGATGATCTATCATTTAACCTCTATTTACTTTCTCCAAGGCACTTTTCCAGCCAATACATTCTCATTAGGCCCCTATACAGAGTAGCTGGGTGATTACAAATAATTATGAATATGTTTCATGTACGTATGGTGGGGTGTGAATGTTGCTTGTTGGTTAACTGAATGTGATCTATATCTGATGCTTGTGAAACTACAAATGACAAATCTACCTTTGCTAGGTCAATGGGTTATGAATTATTGGCATCATAAACTGTTGGATGCTTCATTTTATGGAACTGAGAGCTTATATGCTATACGAGATGTTGGTGAGGGCCTCTAATGCTAGTGAATCAATGAATTATTGGGTTTCGTTGGTGCTAAAGAAGTTGGTGGCATTTTTTCAGTGAGAAAAGGGATTCAGCTGCTAGCTGCTCCCTCCCCTGTCTTTTACTATGCCTTTGCTTCTTCTATTGTACTGTTGCCTCTATTTATTATGTGGGCTCTTGAAATCCTATTTTATTTTCTTCTTAATCTTCTCCCTCCATCGCATGCTACTTGATCAACTGAAGCTATTATCACTCAATCAGGATCTCCTAGTGTAGATGCATCTGGTCCCTCTATCCCTTGAGATTTTACCCTTCTTCTACAGATTGAGCTATTAAGAGCAGCAAATGAGAATATTTCTAGAAGTAGGCAGGAATCACATATTTGGTATCTAACCACTACTTGGAACAGTAGCTCATGTTGGAACTATAGGGTTAGAATGCATACTAGCACATGTATGAGATAAACATGTCAAAATGTTATAACGTTAGAAACACCACACTTTACCTGCTCATGTCAGAATATAAACTAGAATAAAAGAAAATGACACATGTAGATGCTGGATTTACTAGGAACAATATTGAATGCCAGAACTAGACTTAGAGGTCATATTAGTAGGATGCAGATACTGGAACATCCCAACGAGTAATTCAATTAGATGTTGGAACAAGGAGGGAGGATCTAAGCCCACTCACTGAGGAGTCAAAAGAAACACGCACCCATACTACTCCTAATGTATATATAAATATAAAACATATCTAATCAAGTCATCGAAGATGGACATGGCATGGGGTTATATAAATCAAATAGAGTATGAAAATAAAAGCCTACATTTAGGAGGTTGGGGCAGGGGGCTATGGTGGTTTCACTCCATTGGATATTGAGAGGGTTACCCCATTGAATATGAAGCAGTAGTAGAGAAATTTATAGGCATGAGTGGACCTATAACCGCCAAAGAGAATGGGGAAAGCAATAAAGCAACCAAGGTGGAAAAAGAAGGTGATGACCCAACAAGAGCAGATTCACCAGCACCTCGATAAGCTCCCCTTCCATATCTAAAGCTATAGCCTGGTGTTCTGGTTTCAAATCCAGTCCCTTACCTAGTAGACTAAAAACCACTTGTAAGATCTATAATACCAATATAGGGGGTGTATTATAGGAAGCCTAAATAACTACTCCCCAATTCCCTTACATCATTAGACATGGGGGAAGGCATGAAACAACTCCCTACACTGCCACAATAAGGTGTGGCTCGAGATAGGACTATTCCAGATGCTTATTTCACAATTTTTTGTGTGTTTTATATATGTATATAGTGTATTTCCTTTGTACTATTCTTTTCTATTCCTTTCCTGCTCTCCTACCCTTTCCTACCCTACTCAAACTCAACCTAGCACCTTGCCAATTTGGTTCAGTAGCATGGGAAGCCTAGGAGCCTAAAGCCTAGCCTTGGTGGGATAGCAAGGGTAGCTTTGCCCAGCATTGTTCTAGTTCTTTCTACTTATAAATAAGTTCCTACCAATGATGAACACATTATATCCTTACTATTTCCCCAGGTGGGATATATCCTTAGCACCTCCTATAAGAGACAACAACCCATTTTGATATGATGTGGGTGGGTTCAGGGTAAGATTTTGTTAGGTCCCTATATTACTAGTATAGTCCCTTATTCTTGTTAGTGTAACCCCCTTATTGTTATTATTGTACCCTTGTAACCCCCATTTTGTTATTATTGTGCCCTTAAATTATTATTGTTAGGTCGGCTAGGATTACATTATGGCCCACTAGGATTACATTATGGCCCCATAGACTCCTATATATAGAAAGGAGGTTTTGTAAATTGTATCATCCAAGAATTGTTCATTTATGTAATGTATTGGAGGTTGCCCCCTCGAAGTGGCTTATTTCTAAGGCGTTCATATCTCTTTTCTTCTATTTTTGGAGCTGGTTACACAACATTTGGTATCGGAGCTTTGGATTCTAGGGTTTCGCTGCTCCAAACAGGTCATCGTGGCATTTTCGCTATAACTTTTTTTATACGAAGTTTCAGAAGCTGAAATTTTTAGGGTGCGAAGAAAAAATCCTGAGGAAGCTTGTATAAAAATTTCAGAGTTTGGTTCGCAATAATTTCGGAGATATGATCTGTGGAAGTCAGGTATTTTTTCAGGCTCCTAAACAGGTCATCGTGGAATTTGCGCTATAAATTTTTTTCTACGAAGGTTCGGAATCTGAAATTCATATGGTACGAAGCTGAAATCCTGAGGAAATTCATCAAAAAATTTCAGAGATTGGTTCGCAATATTTTTGGAGATATGATCTGTGGAAGGTAGTGCTTTTTCAGGCTCCTGAATTTCATCTCAAAGAGGTGATCGTGGGAAAAGTTCAATAACTCTCTCTCTGGGCAGTGGATTTGAGTGTCGTAAAAATTGGTCGCAAGTACACGGACTGTAGTTTCTTGGCTATCAATTTCAGAGACAAAGGACGAAACAGTGACACGTGGAAAGTCCTACAAGTTTGCTCTACTGAACCAGTCCAGAATTAGGTCATTGTGGGAGATTGGACACAACTTTGTCTTGGGGAATCCAAATTAGATCAGACCTGTGGCATTTGAAAGAAGCTTCAGAGGGCTACTACAGGGCTGAATTTCAGATATTTAAGATTTTCAATTATAGAGATAATTCAATTTCAATATCGAGCTCCTCAAAGCAAGTAAAAGGTGTGTATTCTTTTTCCGAATTGCATAAGTCTTGTTTGAAGAATCAAGTTGAATTGATTCCAAGGGCATATTGTAGAATAGGTATCAATATTGGATTCTAAAATGCCACCTAAAAATAATTCAACACCCATTAAGCCTTCATAAGGCTCTACCATGACTCATGAAGATGAAGAATTGCAACATGATCTATCAAAATTACAAGAGCAAGTGCAACAAATTTCACTCTCGCAAAGAGCAACAAAAAATGAAATGGAAGTTTTGAAGAAAGGCATGGAAGTGAAGATGGATGGTTTGAAGAAAGGCATGGAAGCTAAGATGGATGGCGTGGAAGTGAAGATGGGCGGTTTGAAGAAAGGTGTGGAAGCTAAGATGGATGGCGTGCAAGCTAAGATGGATGGCGTGGAAGCTAAGATGGATGGCATGGAGGCTGGCATGGAATCTAAGATGGATGACATGGAAGCTAAGATCGATGAGAAAATGGAAAACATGAAGAATTTTCTAAAAGCAGACATGGAAGGTTTGACAAATTTGATACAAGAAAGGTTTCCTAATGGTGAAAAGATAGTAGAAGAACCTCATGATGAGAACAAAATAAATGTTAATCGTGATTTCATAAACTCTAATGTTGGCGGGAAGAACCACCATATTCCAAAAATGGATATGAGGAAGTTTGATGGAAAGGATCATGTAACATGGATACTACAGATGGAGCAATATTTTGATCTACATAACGTGCAAAACACACAAAAGGTACGCATTGCAACTTTACATTTAGAACAAAATACATTTGTATGGTATCGATGGCTTTGCTCCCGTAAAAAAATTGTCACTTGGTCAAATTTTATGGAGGAAATGATAGCACATTATGAGGATACAAAGAGCAACACCTTCTTTAGCCAATTGATAAATCTCAAACAAAAGGGTTTAGTGGGGGAGCACATTGAGGACTTCCAAAAATTGAATATAAGGGTATCTGATATTCCAGAGGAACACAGGATTGATCTCTTCATAGGCACTTTAAAGGATAACATCCAACATGAAGTTCGCGTTTTGGAACCTGATTCATTGGAGAAGGCATTCGGGTTGGCAAGAAAAGTTGAATGTAAAATTATGGCGACAAGGAAGCCTACCACTCAATTCTATAAAGAAGGAAGTGTTGCTACGCCTAGATTTCCACAACCTACAAGGTTGACACCACAACAATTGGAAGAAAAAAGAGCAAAAGGGCTTTGCTACGGTTGTGATAGAAAATACACTAAAGGTCATAAGTGTGCTGAGAAGAAATTATTTTACATAGATTGTGAAGAGGAAGAAGAAAATGAACAAGAAGAGGATATACACGAGGAACCAGCCCTAGAAGAGGAAGAAATGAATCCGACCATATCATGTAATGCACTGGCAGGAATTACCACTCCTCAAACTCTCAAGATAGAAGGACATATCAAGAAGAAAAGGGTAATAGTGTTGATTGATTCAGGTAGCACCCATAATTTTATTCATTATAAGGTAGCCAAGGAATTAAATTGTTTCCTATACCCAGCACCAGAATGTCAAGTGATGGTTGCAAATGGAGGGACTATAAATTTCTCTGGAAAATGCCATAATATCAAGCTAACCATGGGGGAATATGTATTGACTAGTCCAATGCTTTCCATTCCTATGGGAGGTGCTGATGTTGTACTAGGAGTACAATGGTTACAATCTCTGGGGACGGTAGCTTTTAATTTTCAAGAACTTTTCTTGAAATTTTTTTCAGAAGGAAAGGAAGTCGAATTATAGGGTATTGAAGGGAAGCCAGGAAGGATAATAAGCTCTAATGTCATGACAAAGCTTCTAAAGAAAGAACAACGAGGCGTAATTGCACAATTATGCTCACTAGAAGTTCCGACATCAAAATCATCTATTTCTGCAGATCTCCAACAAGTCTTGGACAATCATTCCAAGGTGTTTGAAACTCCCAAAGAACTCCCACCTATTCGTGATCATGATCATGCTATTCATTTGATTCCAGGAAGTGTTCCTCCAAACATCAGGCCTTATAGATATCCTTACTTCCAAAGAGCGAAATTGAACGTATGATTGCAGAAATGTTAGAGGCGGGTATAATTCAACCCAGTCAAAGTTCTTTCTCTGCTCCTGTAGTATTGGTACACAAAAAGGATGGATCATGGCGAATGTGTCCGGATTATAGGGAGCTCAATAAGCTCACCATTAAAGACAAATTTCCCATTCCTGTGATTGATGAATTATTGGATGATTTACATGGAGCAATTTATTTTACCAAGTTGGATCTTCGTTCAGGATATCATCAAATTAGAATGAAGACTGAAGATATTCCAAAAACAACATTCCGAACTCATGAGGGTCATTATGAATTTTTGGTCATGCCTTTTGGCCTTACCAATGCACCTTCTACATTTCAAGGGTTGATGAATTCCATTTTCAAACCCTTCCTTAGAAAATTTGTGCTACTATTTTTTGATGATATACTAATCTACGATAGGTCTTGGAAGGATCATGTTCAACATGTTGACAAGGTGCTCAAACTATTGCAGGAGAAACAATTATATGCAAAAACATCCAAATGTTTCTTTGGAGTACAAGAGGTGGAATATCTGGGTCATATTATATCTCACGAGAGTGTGAAAGTAGACCCTAACAAAATTAAAGCCATTAAGGAATGGAAAGTCCCCAAGACAATAAAGCAGTTGCGAGGATTTCTCGGGTTAACAGGCTATTATCGCAAGTTTGTTAAGAATTATGGGAGAATAACAGCACCTCTAACAACATTATTGAAGAAAGATGCATTTTCATGGACTCCTGAAGCAACTAAGGCCTTTGAACATCTTAAAGAGGCAATGTGCCTAGCACCGGTCTTAGCTACGCCGGACTTCACAAAAACCTTTATTGTGGAATGTGATGCCTCAGGAAATGGAATTGGTGCTATTTTAATGCAGGAAGGAAGACCCATTGCTTTTGAAAGCCATCCAATCAAAGGAAAGTATTTATAAAAACCTATTTATGAGAAGGAAATGTTAGCAATACTGCATGCACTAAAGAAATGGAGAACTTACCTAATGGGAAGACACTTCAAGGTAAAAACTGATCATGATAGTCTTAAACACTTTTTGGAACAAAGAATATCTTTAGAAGAGTAGCAAAAATGGGTCACAAAGATGTTGGGTTATGACTTTGAAATAATCTACAAAAAAGGAAAGCTTAATGTTGTTGCAGATGCACTCTCAAGAAAGAATGAAGAGGTGGAAGCATTGCTTTGTGCCATTTCTATTATCCGACCAGATTGGATAACTGAAGCAAGAGATGAATGGAAGAAGGACAAAGATGTATGGATACTCATTCAAAAGTTGCAGCAAGATCCTAGTACATCTGATACATTTAGTTGGAAAAAGGATTCCTTATGGTACAAAGATCGCTTATATCTTTGTAAGAATTCCCAACTAAAACAAAATATTCTTCTGGAATTGCACACTTCTCCTTTAGGAGGACACTCAGGATTTTTAAAAACTTACCACAGGGTGAAGAAAGATTTTTTTTTGGGATGGCCTTAAATCTGATATTCAAAAGTTTGTGGTGGAATGTTTGGTTTGCCAGCAGAATAAAGTGGAAACAATTAAGACCCCAGGACTTCTACAACCTTTATCCATTCCAAGTCAACGTTGGGAGGAGATTTCAATGGATTTTTTCACAGGTTTACCTAAGTCCGAAGGAAAGAGTGTCATCATGGTGGTAGTTGATAGACTTACCAAGTATGCACACTTTTGTGCATTATCTCATCCATTTAAAGCAAGTACGGTTTCTACTACATTTGTGGACGCAATTCAAAAGCTACATGGAAACCCAAGGGTTATTGTGAGTGACAGAGATCCCATTTTTACTGGAAATTTTTGGACGGAGTTATTTTCTTGTTTGGGTACTTAATTAGCTCATAGCTCATCTTATCATCCTCAATCCGATGGTCAAACTGAGATAGTAAATAAATGTTTGGAAGGATATCTTCGTTGTTTTGTATCTGATAAACAAACACAATGGGTCAAGTGGTTACCTCTCGCTGAATGGTGGTATAACACTTCCTTCCATACTGCAGCAAAAATGACCCCATTTATGGCACTTTATGGATATTATCCACCATCCATCACATCATATTTAAGGGAAAATTCGAAGGTTCAAGCAGTGGAAGATCACATCGAGCATCAGCAAGAAGTTCTCCAACTCTTAAAGGATAGCCTGAATTTGGCACAAAATCAAATGAAACAACAGGCAGATCAACATCGCAGCGAGAGAAGTTTTGATGTAGGAGATTGGGTATTTTTACGGCTACAACCATATAAACAAATGTCCCTCAAGCAAGCTAAGAAGGATAATAAATTATCGCCAAGTACTATGGTCCTTACAAGGTGTTGCAAAAGATTGGTACTATGGCATACAAATTGGAGCTTCCTGCTTCTTCGCGAGTACATCCAGTTTTCCATGTTTCTTGCTTAAAGAAGGTTATAGGTGAAAATCTTCCAGTTCAAACAATATTGCCAGAACTTGATGAGGAAGGAAAAATCATATTGGAACCGGAAATGGTCACGGAAACAAGAACTCGACAACTACGGAATCGATCAATTTCAGAGTATCTCATCAAGTGGAAGAACTTACCCACTGAAGATTCTACATGGGAGGATGAGAATTTTATACAAAAGCACCCAAAGCTACTCAAGCGTTGAGGACAACAATTTTTTGAAGGAGAGGGGCATGTTAGGTCCCTATATTACTAGTATAGTCCCTTATTGTTGTTAGTGTAACCCCCTTATTGTTATTATTGTACCCTTGTAACCCCCATTTTGTTATTATTGTGCCCTTAAATTATTATTGTTAGGTCGGCTAGTATTACATTATGGCCCACTAGGATTACATTATGGCCACATGGACTCCTATATATAGAAAGGAGGTTTTGTAAATTGTATCATCCAAGAATTTTTCATTTATGTAATGTATTGGAGGTTGCCCCCTCGAAGTGGCTTATTTCTAAGGCGTTGATATCTCTTTTCTTCTATTTTTGGAGCTGGTTACACAACAGATTTAAAACATTTGGTTATATTATGAGTAATATGAATGGATATAATGTGGTATACTTCTTCTAATCTAAAATGCTTCATCGATAGAAACATCTCTTAAAACTACTGGTGCATAAATAGAATCAACTAGGGGTACGTTGGGTTACCTATTCATGTATCCAGAACGAGCTATGGTTCTTCTATTATAATTAGGAAGAGGTGTTGCTAGGCCAGATGGTGGTGTTGTTGCCTTTGTTGTAGCTACCCCTATACTTCTACCCTTGCTGCTAGTAGTGGCGCTTCTTCAGGTGCAGTAGCATTTGCTACGTCTGTCTTTCCTATAATAGCGTAAAGTAAAGCCACTGACATAGCATATGCACCGCCTAGATATGCCACTATTTAAATTGCTACATCAATGGCTTAAGAAACTATTTTACCTGTCCTTGCTCCCTTTGATTTCTCCACCAAATCTACTACCTAAAAATATATATGTGTTGGTAGTCTCTTAATTAATCATTTCATCATGGAATAGAAGTGTAATATTTTCATCATGAGTATATTACCCATGCTCCTCAATACCTCTATCAATTGAAGCATCACACTCATCATGATAAACTCCCAATGTCTAAGAGATCCAAATAATCAATTGTGCCTCTAACAATCCATCATCATGAGAATCCCTCTCATGTATATTTTTCACTAAAGTAACATACTCATCACGAGAAACTCCATCCCTCTAATAGACACCTGAAGTATAAGTCAAGTCCTAGGAAAATCCCTCTATCAGAGAGAATCCTTAATTATCCCTATACTCCTCAATAATCACAATAGATGCAACACTGGAATGAATCAAAGTATTGTCATGAGAATCCCTCTCATCTAACTCAACAAATGAAACAACTGCCTCTATCTGAGAGAATATTGATACAAGAATAGAATTTGGGTCAACTCTCTCTGTCTAAGAGAATCTACCATCCGGGTCTATGTGCTCTACAACATCCTCATTAGCTTAAAAAAAAAGACTCATACTCCATGAAATTTCTCTCTCAATTTTCCATACCTACCTCTTAAAAAAAGAAGGTGTAACAATGGATACATCCAATGCAATATGGATAGAATATATCCTAAATGGTATGCTCACCCTCATTGTGGATCTGGGTGCTCCAACCTGCTCTCGAGCCATATAAATATTCTAAGGCTCTTCCAGCCTCTAACTAGTATGTACAAGTGTTATTGTATCACTAAGTAACTAGAAAAAGTCACCTTCTCTCACCCCCACCCCTAGCAAAAATTATCATATTAGCTAGACTACAATCATTGATGGTGCACTATTGTCCCTCAAATGAAACTCTCAACAATACATCTATCAAAATGAAACTGACAAAAGATGTTTCTTCATCCTAGGAACAAATAAAACATCACTTAGACAAAAATCATCACTTGATGGCATTTGGAAGGGAATGGAACTAACTCCTCTCATGGGATAAGTGGCATCATCACCAAGCTCCACCATGCCTCCTTCTTGCTATGAAAATCTATTGAATAATGACATGTCATATGTTATGTGTCTTGAAGATTCACTGTCCACATAGCATCCCAACATTAGTAATAGTGTTAGAAGCCAAACAAGATAACATGGAGAATGCATTCTCCATCTGAGAAGTATCATCCTCTATTCCTGCTATAGTCCCAGCTGCAACATGTTGATTCTCCTTATTATTCAATGGACATTGTCTCGTATAATGTTCCATTTTGTGACATCGAAAAAAAATAATAATCAAGTACTTATTTACTACATCTGAATCCTCCTTATTAATGTATCCTTTCTTGATACCCTTATTCATCCTCCGAATGAGAGAAATCCCATCCAGATTGCCATGTTTCCCTGAAGAAGCTTGTAACCTAATTTATTCTTAAACAAGATCATTTCACATTTTGGAAAAAGGTGGAAGATTCTCATGAGCACAAATATCCTGAAAAAGGGCATCCCAGAAGGGAGAACTCCATTCAACACAATCGACTCCAACTCTGCATACTCTAATTTAGTCCCAATAGACCCAAATTGAACCCTAAAGTCATTGGCCCTAGAGATGTAGCTCATGTGGTGTCTGTCTTATTCATGTGAGTAGATGAAAGTTTGTTTCTAAAGAGAATATATCTATAAACACTAGAGTTTTGAAACAATATAAAAAAATAATAAAACATTTCCTTACCTGATTCCTTCTAAGAAACATGAGATATGAAGTGATCCTTCACAGAATCAATGACAATTCTCTTTTCCTTGGCCTCCTTCTTCCGATGACCAGCCAACTATGCTGGATCAGTAGGTTCTGGTATCGCTATCAAAATATGCTTCCATACCCCAGCTTCCTCCATTAGTATCTATAACCTAAGCTTCCATCCAATAAGGTAATCAATAAAGAACACTTCTGAAGCAGCTATGACAGGAGCAGAATACACAACAACAACATGTATTGTTTGGGCACATACCTAAGCTACAATGAAGTTTCCACTTGCGACCCGGACACTTGAAGATTCATTAACAAGCTACACCAAGTTATCATAAGTCGTGTAGAATGATTAGCCAATATAAGTTGTTTCATTATTTATCATAGGTGGAAGCTGTTAGACTCCTATACCAATAGGTGTCATTTCTCATGATTGACTTGTTGAACTATGCAATATGTTCAAACCTTTTTCTTGTTGCAAAAGGTGTTCCATATTCTCAAAAAATTAAAAAATTAAAAAATTTAAAAAATGTAAAGAGGGTATAACCTAAAAGAAAAATCAAAGGGTGAAAAGAATAAAATGGTCAAAAAAGTGAAAGAAATGAACCCCGAACAAAAATAGACCAGGAAAGTGTGCAAGTCTAAATGCCACTACTATTTCATTTTCTGTAATAAGCTATTGTGTGCAGCTTGTCAAACTTTTGCCACAATTTATGAAGAGTCAAATTGTTTAAACTTGACTCATTCATTTTTCAATTTCATGTTGTAGAATAGAGAATAAATATCTGGCCAAACAGTTTAATCTTGGCAGATAAGTAGATAGGTAGAGTTAATAAAAGGTGCTCAACAGTTTAATCTGAGCCCTTGGATGTAATAAGGTTAGAACTAGATAGATTTTCAGATGTAAAAGAAAAAGTGTGATAAGGGTTTTCCAGTCTAAGTGCACCCTAATAAAGAAGAAAAAATGGTAGAGTAAAGTAGGTAGGGTAGGTAGATGTTGTTGCAGAATTACATGTGATGAATGATGGTTCTAAATGTGTTCAATTTTTACTTTCATCACAAGTGCAAAGGCAGATACTACATTGGAAAAAGTTCACAGCAAAGCAAAGTCAAGATTATTAACTTCCCCTTCATTTTTCCCTAAACATTTCACTAATTTCTCCTAAGTACCAAGGTGTTTGAAAATTAAAGGGGCTCAAGGCATTTCCTTGACTTTTGGAGGGACCGGACCCTCGGCCCAATAATTGGAAAAAACTTAAGTACTTAAAATCATTCATCATCACACTTATTTTCTTCAAAAAATTCTTTCCTAAGTAAAATCCCATTTTACTTAGGAAAATCATGAGATATTTCATAAAAAACCCTCAAAATCACATTTTATCCTAAGTTTAAGTGATGAAGTGATTATAATGCAATTTGCTTCTAAAAACTTCACTTTCTTAGTTATATTAATGTATTTTGAAGTTTACCTTGTCCCCTTGTCATATTAACATAGATTTTATTTATTAACTCCTTATAGAAATGACCTTCTCCTATTATATATAATTCCTTTTATATAATATCCCAAAGACCCATGTATTATCATTTTAACCAAAGTATTTATTCCTCATTCGTTCAAATAAAGAACCCACTTTATACCCCCTCTGGTTAAAATATATTATTATATGTTAATCCCGCCCCCTATGGTAATAGGATTAATCTCATTCAATTATCATATAATAAAAATATGAAAAAAACTTTAAACATATAATATATGTGTTTAAAAAAAAAAAAATCCGAAGTTTAATTCAAACCAAACTTCGAAATAACCCATCTCTGTGTATATTTTTCCCTCGCCCGATCACGTTTCCGCTTTTTAAACAAAGGAATTAATTAATCCTCACGATTAATTAAGAACCTAACTCCGCCAATCAAAACGCTCCCACTGTGATTAATCGCGTCGGGCCCGCGCCATTAAAACCCCGTCATCTCCCTGTCCCGTCAACCATTCGATCGACCCGTTCAAGATTAATGGTTGTTGATAATTCCGCTGGCCATCCCCGATCTGAACAATAACGCGCGAAATGATGGTGGTTTTCAAACAGTACCATGGCCACGTGTCATTCGTTCTGTGGAATCGCTGCCCATCCACTCAATATCGCCTTCCCTCAAACGCGGTGCGGAAAAAACCGCTTACCACCTCCCCCCCCGTGACTCATCTGTCGTACATACTGACGTCATTTATTAAAATAATAAAAAAATCCACCACCATTTAACTTTTCCAATAAAACAAAAACCTGCATCTTTTTCATCATTTTGTACGTAGAAAATGACTTCACCCTCCATGCAAAGAATTTCAAAAAATCAACTGTCAAGTGCCATTAACTGATTTTTGTTAAAGACCACTGCCAGACCAGTATTCCAGCATTCACCCGCCGCAGCCTGTACCTATCTAAACATATTTCATCTCCTAAAAATAGGTACTTACCCCATTTCTCATTTAAACTCTGTGAAATCCTGGCTTTCGTTTTAAATTCCACACCAAAGACTGCTACCGAGTTTATTTGAGTCTTCTCTTTTCCCATAATTTCAAATTGCATCCCCAAAAACCTGTAATTTTGCTTAATTTTTCACCATAAGCCGAATTTCCATTTTTGAATCCAAAAGAACCAAAAATGGAAGTTCTTGTGGCTTTAAACGTCACCCCATTGAATGCCCCTCGCAGAGACTTGGATTATTTATCATTAGTCGACAGAGATTTCCAAATTAAAGACCTGGTTTTTAGTGATAGTCCTCTTCGAATTTTTTGTCGCTGCAGAGACAATTATTTGAATGGCTTGGATATGATTGGGTTATGGGAATCTAACATTCCCATATACCTCTTTCCCTCTGTCCATATTTTCCTTTAGATAATCCATTTTTGCCATGTAAACTATGATCCTAACCAAAGAGAAGTTTTATCCCCAAATCAAGATGTCCTTTTCCCAATTACTGCTCAGTCTATCAATGAGATGCTACATTTTCAACCTGATCAAGCCCTCACTCCCCTGTCCATGGGAGAATTACTTGAGAAATCCACCAAACTATCCCATGAAGAATTAAGCCACATCTTCCAGACCTTTATGTTGCCTGATCATTAGCCTAAAGGTCCTCCCCCTTATGGGTATGTTTTTTTCATTGAGGAGGGTAGACTTGTTTTGGATATGATATCCTTTATAATGGGCTTTAATACCAGTGAATATGTTGACCATTTAGTTCTAGTATTATTGTCTATTTTTACCCCTACACAGCCTCTTGCTGTCAAGTATGACTTTGCATCCTACATTGCAGACAAAATCCATGATCAATTCATGAGATTAGAGAATGAGAAAGTGTTCAAGTATTCTTCTGTCATTTACCATCTTATGGTCTATTACCAGTCAGAAAATTTCCCTTTCTATATCAAAAAGCTTGATGCCACAGGGAATCCTAGGTCTGTTATCTTTTGGTCAACAATCACTCATAGTTCTCGAGATTCTCCCTATTCCTATAATGAGTTCATTGATCTTTTTATACACCCTGCAACCACCTTGTTGACAGGATTTTCTCCTCCAAGGCTCAGCAATGAAATCAAGAAAACTTTACAGCTCTCAAAACAATACAAAGTTGGTGATTGGTACTTATACCAAAATCACACAGAAGTTAGAATATATGGATGTGAATTATGTCCATTCAAATTACCAAAATATGTCCCCATGAGACTTTTTGCATTAGAGTATTTCAGGCAGATGAACAACTATGATATAATTCATTTTTGTAATGCAAAGAAGAAGGCTCAACTCTGGATCAAAAGTCAATTAGGTCCCTTTATCTGTAACTCTAGGGATGCAGGGGAAGAAGCTGAAAAGATATTAGAAGACCGTTTCAGATTACAAAAGAGTTTCTATTGGGTACCTTATGACCCATTCAGCTTCATTTGTGATAAAATAATGAAAAATAAATCAGCACCATACATGCTTCAAACAATCCCAGAGATTGAAAAATATGCTAATACAGATGAATGGATAGAACGAACATTGATAGAGCAGGATAGTGAGTAGGTCAATGTAGACAATGTTATGAAAGATCTTGAAAAGATGCTTGACCTAGACTCTTTTGCACAGGTACCAAGATTAGAGGTTGGTCCTTCCTCAGCTGGAATTGTTCAGCAGAAGTTACAAGAAAACATTGCAGTATCATCTAAGGGAAAAGAGAAAGAGGTTGATATACAAGTTAAAGAAACATTCACTATGACAGAACAACCTCAAACTTCCAAGGGACAGGATCAAGTACAGGTTTCTTCTATTCAAACCAATCCAGTAGAAATTTCAATCTTGCAGACTCCATTAAATGTAGAAAAGGGCAAAAAGAGAGATGCTGAAGCTGCTACCCCTCTTACTGAATCTTCACAACAGCATCAGGCCAAGAGACAGAAATTGAATACTCCTCCAGAAGTAGAATCTATTGATGAAATCCTTGATAGTCAAGGAAAAGAAAAATTGGGTAGTCAACAAACAGGTACAGTCAGTGGAGCATCCACTACCTCACAAAGGAAAGAGCTACAAAAGCAACAAAGTGTTGAAATATATTCTTTCAAAACACCAGTTAAAGATGCAGGAGATATAAAGAAGACATTTATCAATATAAAAGCCAGGAACGATCCTTTAAGAATCCAGGTTTATAATCAATATTTGAAGATGGCTCCTAAGAATCAAGAAAGATTGATGTCGGCTTATGACATTCAGCAAGGCAAAATGATAATGAGTCACTTCAAACCCAAAGTGCAGCAACCTCAAATAGTTGCAGATTATATCAGAACAAATTTTGAAGATTAGATTGAGTTACATAAGGAGACTGGTGTAATAATGTATTCTACTTTGACTGATAAGGCAATGGCAGCTCACAGGTTACAGGATTCTTTGGAGAACACTAGTACACAATTGTAGCTTGAAAAGGCTTCTTCTCAAGCCAAAGACAACAGGATAAAAACATTCGAGGAAATAATTATTGGATTAGGTCATAATCCAAAGGATGTCAAAGGTATAGAAGCTCTAATCAAGAAAAAAGATGATGACATTGCAGATTTGAGAAAGCAGTTGAAATTGCCAGCTTCAAGACATCCTCAAACTGAAGAAGTAATAAAGAAGAATTCTGAAGAAGAAATGATGGACTTTCTTTTGAGGCTGAATGAGCAACTGACTGAAATAGAAAAAGAGCTTGAACAATCAATAAAGACAAGCAGTCCAGTGTTCCAGTATCTACAGCAGAAGCATCACAGGTAGATACTACTAATACGAGTCCTAAAGAGTTAATAAAGTCAATGAATGAATTAAAACTCCAAGTAACAGAACTCCAGCACACAAATTTACAGCTTATTAATTTGGAACAAAGATATGATCTCTCAAAAATGACTGTTGCTGACAAAATGAGAGAGGTCAAGCAGTTAGAAAAATTGGTTAAAGCATTGGAAAAGGATCTCACATTGGAGAAACCTTTAAAGGAAATAAATGACATTCTTTGGGACAATATCATCCAATCAATAAAATATATTTGGCCTTCACTTCAAATAATGTAGGAACAGAATGATTTAGTCAAATTGGCTATGGAAGAAGTCATAAGAGAGAGAGAAGAATTGGGAAATAGGACTGATCAAGCTAATCAACTTATTCAATTTCTAAACACTCAAAACAAGAAGCAGCTTGAAGAAGTTGGTATTTAGGACAGGATTGGAACAATTTTAGAAATAAAGAGAGTTTTTACAAAAATAACTCTAATGCAAAATTTGGAACGAAGATGCATGCAAGAGGAGATCACTGCCTACAGGAAAAGGTTTGATAATTTTTTGAATAAAGGATTTCTTGGTCCTTTTGTTCCAGAAGATAAATTGATGGATCTTGAAAGTTATGTTAAGATATTAGACAAATATGCTGACACTCAGGCCAATACCTCAACCAGTTCATCAACAACATCATTACCTAGAGGAAGAAATCTTCATGACAGATTAGAGAATTTGTTTTATCTTGAACATGAAGTAAAACATTTGTTCCCAGCTCCACCTACTTTCTTCAGGTATACAGAAACTGATGAAACATTAAGAAAGCTTCAATGGACCAGAATAGCAGAAGATAAATGGTGGGAAGATCTATTGGAACTTTTGTAAAATTTATCCTTATATGAAATTTTGCCTATTTACTACAGTATAAAGGATAAAGGGATAAACAAAGGTCAAAGAGTATCAGTTCAGTTAAAATTGTATCAGCAAGAACAAAGAGTATCAGTGAAGCAAGGCAGTTACAACAAAATTACTGGAGAGGACAACAATGAGCCAAACTATAGATCCTGCCTCCAGCACATTCTCAAAAGGAGGAAACAGCACAACATCAGTTTCTTTTTGTCTTATCAACGAGACCACCTGTCTCTATTTTTATTGTAGCTTATTCATGAGTCACCCTAGATTACATCTCTTTTTGTTATGAGATATTTATGATAATTTTTTGTATAAATAAGCCCTCAATCAGATTATTGAGGGTGGATTCTTATACTTTGATGTAACATTGAATATTTTGGAATAAAGAGCTTTGGAGAAATTTTTCGTGGAAAATCTGGACAAGGAATTGAGGCAGAAGACTTTTCTCAGGATTCATGCGTCAAATGAAGGATCAATAAGTCATTTATATCTCATGTTTTGAAGTTTAATATTTGTTTACAATATCATCTGTGTTTCATTATCTTGATAATTAACGAAAAGGATTAAATCAGAAAGTACTTAGGTGTAATCTGATTTCAGTTGTTATTATTCTAAATGTTTTCCTCTAAACAGGTTTAAACAGTGAATTCTCAATTGATCCTATTTGTCTAGTTCATATATCTTTGGTTATTTAGTAAAGAATACTTAACTGCTCTTTATTGATAATAAATATATTTCTCTTCTCTTGAATGTGTTGAAATATTCTTCGTTGCCTTTCATCCATTTGAATTCCATTCCATTCATTTTAGATGTATAATTATTTCTAGTTTGATTATCTTGCCCTGATAAACCATCTTTTGTCTAGAAACTTAAGCCAGTGCAGCCAATCCTTTGACTCCATTAGCCCAATGGACTGAAACTACTTGATCTTAATCTTAGCTAAAGAATTCCATCAACCCAAACAAAATCAAAACCCCTGGACTTTACAAGTAGCCTAATATCTTCCAAAACAAAGCTATATTTTATAGAGAGAGCCCTCTCTGGGTACAGATTGGCTAGATTCTGTACCTAAAATATTGGTTTGTGGTTACCTCGGACCCCTTTCCTCTTCCAACAACTTCAAGGAAAATCTGAGTGATAACATAGTGGCGACTCCACTGGGGACCTGAATCATTTTATTATTACTAGTGTTTGATTTATAATCTACAGACAAAGCCTGAAGATTAGCCAGGTAGCCTTTTAAATGCTTTTTCTTGGCAATTGCATAGTAAATAAATGCTGCTTCAGTCTATCTCCAGTCTAGCTTATAAACTGAACTTTGGTTTCAAAAATTCAACCAGTTTCTCTAGTTCAATAAATCTTTAAGAAAATTTTATTTAAAAATCTTTAATTTCTTGGAGAATTTGTCGAAGTTGTATTTTCATTCCATTTAAAACAAAAAACTAAAAAAGAAACATTACTAGGAAAACTGGCTTCAGAAAGGACTCATTATACCAGGTCAAATCCTGACCCTAATCCACCATCGATATTTGAGAATCCAAATCTGATTCCTAGAATTCTGAGAAGACAAGAGAGTCAAGAAAGCTCTGGGAGTTCTCGACCTCTTTTTAGATCAAACTCTTGTCCTGTGAAGTTTGTGTATCTTGAAGACGAACCATTTGATGAACATTTTAAAAATTCTCTATTCATAAATTTTTCTGAATCTGAGTTGTCCAATCTGGTTCCTGATCCATTATTTCTTGAAGATTTGCAATTTGAATTTGTCACTTCACAACTTGACAAACATCTACAAAATTCCATTCAATTTGAGCTGAACTTTGAAGATACTTTAAATACTTCTGTGATCACTTCAGCTTCCCCAAATTCATCTGCTTTTCCCCAAACTTCTCAAACACAAACTACCTCTTCTTCACCTCTGCCCACTACATCCAGACCATCATCACCTGTTATTCCATTACACCTTCCGATGGCAAAGAGATATGCTCCGTTAAGGTTGCCAGGCAACCCTGCCGCTTTGCCTCAAGACTATCAGAGTAAAATCACCCCTTTCGATGGTTCTGGTACTTACACTGCTCAACAACATACCAAAAGGATGACAAATTACTTTGAATTTTATGAAATAGATGATGATGATGTACGAATGAGAATTTTTGTCCAGAGTCTTATTGGGGAAGTCAAGATATGGTTTAGGGCTCTTCCTCCAAACAGTGTTGTTGACTTACCAGCCCTTTATAGATTATTTTTAAATAGATGGGAAAAGAAGAAAGACCCTCTTCAAATCCTATCAGACTTTGGAAAATTGAAAAGAGGACCTAATAAAGCAGTGCAAGATTATATCATTAGATTCAATGAAGCTTATAATGCTGTTCCCCAAAACCTTAGACCTCCTCCAGATTCAGTATTGGTTAAATTTCCTGATGGGTTTGATTCTGACATAGCATATTCACTTAGGGAAAGAGCTCCTCAAACTCTAGAAGAGATGCAAAGCATAGTTGTTAGTGTTGAAGCTAACCTGATAGAAAAACGAGCTAGAGCTAGAGGTGAAAGAAGGATGCCTATAAACGAAGAGCCTTCGGCTTTTGAAAGAAAGTTGGATGCAATTATTAAAGGGATGGAAAGACTAGGAGATAGAGTAGAGAAAATCGAAAGGAATTCTTCTGGCGATGGTAAAAATTCTGTTAGAAACCCAAACTTCAGAAGAAATCAAAACCAAAATACTGGAAAAAATATTCCTGACCAAAACATCAGGCCACCATTCCAGGAAAATTTCGTTGAAGGTTCATCTTCTGAGGAACCAACTGAGGATGTTGAAATAAATAACTTGACTGAAAACAAGAATGAACCAGAAGTTTTCCTATCTCAAAATTATCAAGAAAATCACATTCTTGAAACATTTCAAACTCATTCAAGAGAAAATTTTGATTTTAAGGAAGGATATGACTCAGCAATTTATGAAGTTCATAAACAATAAAATTTGAGAAGCAAACAGATTGACGTGCTAGAGAATAGCAAACAGAAAGCTGTGAAACAAAACCTCAAAGGTAAAACTAACACTCCTCCTGTACAAATTCTTTCAAGAGCAAGTCCTAACCCCACTAACCCAATAATTGAAGATGTGTCTGATAATCAACTGAATAATAAACAACTTTCCAATAGTTGTCCTCCTATAGGAAATGTAGAAGAACCAGCAGAAGTTAATTCAGAAACAACTTCAACTCATAATCCCACTCCCGAAAAAGAGAAAAACACTGAAGACACGAAGAATAGAGAAAATCCAACTGTTCAAAATACTAGAGCTCAAACAGAAAAATATTTCAATCTAGAAGCTGAAATAGGAAAATTAAAGATAGTTGTTCCATTGGCAGAATTAGCTAAACATGATGTCTATAGAAGCCAAATCAGTAGATCCCTTAACATTACTGGAATGGATTATTCAGTAAATGTTTTTGATGATCAACCCAAATTACTTTTTGGCCTTGAAGTAAATGGAAAACCAGAAAGTGGAGGAACTCCTCCATTTTATGTGAGTTTGAATGTACATGACAAAATACTTCATAATGCCATGCTTGATTCTGGAGTGTCTCACAATTTAATGCCCAAGGCTGTGATGGAAAGATTAAACCTAGACATTACCAGACCATATAAAGATCTCTTTTCTTTTGATTCAAGTCAGGTAAGATGTTTAGGTTTGATTAAAGATTTGTGTGTTACTTGGGTGCAATACCCTGTGAAATCTATTCTGATGGATATAGTAGTAGCAGATATTCCTCCCAAATATGGTATGTTGTTGTCCAGATCTTGGGGCGCTAAACTCGGAGGATCTCTTCAATTGGATATGTCATATGCTACTATTTCAGTGTTCGGTCAACCTAAAAGACTATATAGACAAACCTTGATGAAATATTTAGTCAGTAGTCAGGAGAAGCCTGAAAAACTCCCCATCTACTCAGTACATTCTGATATGGACTCATTCATCCTTTATAATGCTGAATTTGACCTTCCTACTGAATTAGAGGCACCACAAACAGAAACTGCAAATAAATCTACTGTTCAAATCGAAGAAATTTCTGAAAACAAAGAAACATCAGATATTCAAGAAATACCAGAAAAAACTAAAAAACCAGATCTCCCTGTTAAGAAAGTTGTTAAAACAGTCGATGAAGATTATGAACATGAAATTCTTTGGCATTTAGAATTTGATGGTTCAGTAAATAAGTTAGGAGCAGGAGTTGGAATTTGGATACACAACATTGAAAATGATCATGCTGAAGGCCATGCTTATAGATTGAACTTTAGATGCACTAATAATATGGCAGAATATCAGGCTCTTTTGCTAGGGCTTAAACATGTCAAAAAATTAGGAGCAATTATAGTATCAATCATAGGAGACTCTGAATTAATTATTCAACAGATCAATGGTGAATGTTCGAAAAAATACCCCAGATTAAGAGAATACAGAGGAACAGTTGTGGAAATTCTCAATACTTTTCTACAGGCTCAGCTTGCCAAAATTCTTAGAAAACAAAATTTGCATGCTCATAGTCTTGCAATGTTCGCTAGCACTTGTAAATTACCTTTTGGACCTAATCATCAGTTCATTGCTGAGATTAGACATAGACCTGCTATACTGGATAATCTTATGAATTGGCAAGTGTTTGTAAATAATAATCAGATTAATAATTTTTTGACCTTAGAAAATGAATTCTCTAACAGTAGTATAGATGAAGACACAAAAATCAATGAATCTGATCAAATAGATGAAGAAGAAATAAATATTTCAGAAGAGACTGCAATTCACATGCTTCACCCAACTAAATTCACTAAAAAAGATATGAAGGATCTGAAACAAATGGAAGTCGATGAGATTATTGAAGATGAATCTGAAATTATTAATTTGAAAGATAATCATTTACCTAAAGGATTAACTCCTTTGGAAGATCTTTTTGACTCTAATGACATTCCACTGAAACCCAAAATGGAACCGTTAAAAGCTGATATTGAAGAATACAATTAGGGAACTTAAGGAAATCCTAAGATGGTTAAACTATCTAAATCTCTGCCAGCGGATCAAAAAGTTAAATATGTTGAACTTTTAAAATAATTCCAGGATGTTTTTGCCTGGAGTTATGAAGATCTAAAATCATATCATACATCAATAATTCAACATACAATACCTTTTGAAACCAGATCATAAACCATTTAAACAGAAACTTAGAAGAATCAACCCTGTGCTATTACCTTCAATTGAGAAAGAAATTAAAAGAATGTATGAAGCAGGAATAATTGCTCCTATTAGGTTTTCTGAATGGGTTTCTAATTTGGTACCAACAAGGAAGAAAACAGGAGAGATTAGACTATGTGTTGATTTGAGAAATTTAAACAAAGTTTCTTTAAAAGATAACTATCCTTTGCCTAAAATGGACCATATCTTACAAAGGGTAGTAGGTTCTTCAAGGATTTCTCTTCTGGATGGATTCTCAGGATACAACCAGATTCTAGTTCATCTTGATGATCAAGACAAAACAGCTTTTACAACACCATGGGGTACATTCAAATACGTTAAGATGCCTTTTGGACTCAAAAATGCAGGAGCGACCTGTTGAGCCTCAAAATTGTGCTTTCTTTCATCTTACTTTACCTCATTTTCCTTTGTACATTGCTATCCTAGACCCAATTGATCAATGAATTTAGTTAAAATTACTTTTAGAATGATTAACATGACTGACTTGCTAAGTTTTATGATTTTTGTCATTGTAATGCATTTTGACCGGAACTAGCTGCAGAATGCAGACATTCCGTAGCTAACCGGCGATTCTGCAGTTGTCTTCACGTTTGAGTATGTTCCAGGTGGCCTCTCAAGAAAAACCGCATATGGGCATATTCCACGTCATGTCTACATGGTTCGTTGCTCACCATGAAGGAAGAAACAAATTCTGGGTATGGTTTTGGAACGTGGGAACACATTTAAGAAGGCAGACTTCTATTAGGATTGTCTCAGTCCAGATGTCCATTTCCTTGTTACGCAGCCACTTCAAGAGTCCTAATGTGATTCCGATAAGGAAAGACAATGTTCCTGAAATTGTTGCAAGTCTTGTTATTTACATTTGTTATATAAACACTTGGGAAACCAAGAGCTAGGCTAGATTTTGTTCTAGATTTTGTTTAGATTCTGTGCTACATTACTGAAGACGCAGAGTGCTCTGTTCAAGTTATTTCATTTTTAATGAAGCAGACAGTGTTGTTTTGAAAGCGTTGATTTGATTTGGAGTTAGATTCCGTCAGGTGGTAGAGGGCCCCTGCCTCTTGCACGGATTTATTTGCGTAATTTAGATAAGTATTCTAGCTTCCTTTACGTTTTTGAATTTGAATTAGTAGTTGTTTTCATTAGCTACTGTGGTTATACTCATTCTAAAAACTCTTCCAAAAGAAGAAGCTCTTCCAAAAGATTATAATGATGAATGGGAAATGGCTATAGTATTGTAGGATTTAATTGTAGTCTCTTTTATTCACCATCACGGTTATACTTATGCTCAGCACTCTTCCAAAAGAAGAAACTCTTCCAAAAAATCCTTATACTGTCTTAAGCATGATTGTGATCTTGAACGTTTTAGTTGTGTGTTTTCACTAAGTACCATAGTAGTTCTTGCTCTTAAACGCTTGTCAAAAATATCATAATGATGGGTAGGAGATGGCTATGATATCTTAGTTTTTCATTTCTTTCAGTCTTTATGTTTGAATTTGCACTCAATTACACAGTCAGGATTGTTCTAAAAACTTTTCCAAAAGAAAGAACTCTTCCAAAATACCAATCATGATGGACAAACAGACTGTATAATTCCATAGAATAATGCATGATAGCTTAGTTAGGATGCTCCAGAGTTTAATTGCGCTTACTTCATGCTCAGTTGTTCTGTTTTAAGTTTGATAATGACTTGTAGTTCAGCATTGTTTTACATTAGTGATATCTTAAGTTCATTCTTAGCTTAACTCATTGCATTTGCACCCCATATTCAGTTGTCATTCACTGCATATTAGACTACTTCAGTTGTTAAACTTAACAAAACAGCCTTCATTATTTACAAACATCTTCTTGTTCTAAAATCTACAATTGATCTATAACCATATGAACAGAAGACAATATCATTTTAAGGCCTGAAGTACCTCTGCAATTTCCTTATCATTTCATAAACAGAGCCCTCCCTCAAAAGACTACTTTGAAAATAAATCAATAACTCTTGAGTAAGGTTTTGTGACATTCAATTAAATTGCAGAATAGAGTTAGGAACTAGTCCTAGAATAGAAGATCTTATGATGATATCAATGTTTTATTCCAAATATGCTTCAACAAATCTCTAATCAAGGATAAAATGTTGCATCATTATAAGTTAGTTGTTTAAACTGTTTAGTTAGGAAGATTTGCATACTTAGTTGACCATGTCTCAAGCTCTCTCTCAAATGCCTTTGATGAAAGAATTTGACAAGTTTAGTTTGTGTTTTGAATCATTTGCTTAAAATTCATTATCAAGCTTTGTTTTTGATTGGTCATAGTTTAGATTTGATTCTGTTTTAAGTATTGCATTTGTATCAGTCATTTGTCATCAACCAATTAGGTTTCACTTTGTTTCTAATCATTAGCTTCCTTCCATAAGCTTTCTAGTCATCTTTCTTGTGAACATAAAACCACCAAAAGACCAAAAACATCATAAATCATCACAAAAGACCAAAAACATCACAAAACACTACACACAACGCATTAGGAAACAAGCACCTAGGTACATACGGTACACTTCACTTCAGCAGTTTACAAATCCTGGTTGACAATTAAATGAGCTCAGTTTAGGAGACTAGATTGAGACCAAACATTTTGGCGCCGTTGCCGGGGAAGTGAAAACTAGGTAACCTTTGTTTCTTAGCATCCAAAAAATTTTTTATGCGTAGGGAGAGAGATTCAAGGGGAAGATTTATAAGCAGCAGAGGCAGAAGTTTGATTTCTAGAACACCACTTGTTTCATCTAGATCCAGAGCTAGTACACCTTCAACTCATACCCATATTCCATCCTCTCTTGATCCTAGACTTCTAGAAGATCTAAAATCAGATATCCCATTAGAAAAACCTTCCACTTCATCCAATGAACCTGCCATAGAAGAAGATCTAAAAACTCCTCTTAGGGACACAAACCTTTCCACTTCCACAAGAGAGTCAACCATGGCAGAAGAAGGAGGAGGAGGAGTTTTTAATGGAGAAAACACACTATTTGGAGGTAGAGGTAGAGGTAGAGGAGAAGGAGGTAGAAGAGAAGGAGGTAGAGGTGCAAATGGAGGAAGAGGTAGAATAGGAAGCTCTTTTGGGTTCCCTATAATTGATGAAGAAACCAATACAACCATGAAAAACATTTCACCCTCTGTCCTTCCAAACTTCTACGGACTTAAAACTGAAGATCATGAAACTTTCTTATTCGAATTTGAAGTGCTATGTAGAACTTATGACTACTTACAAGATGCTCAAAAACTGAAATTATTTCCTTCAACTTTGAAGGGAGCAGCATTGAAGTGGTTTATGAGTCTAATCAGTAGTTCTATTAGAACATGGAAAGACATGAAACAAGCATTTCTAGAGAGATACTTGGATTATTGTATGCCGGTTAATCATAAGGAAGAAGTGTTCAAGATGTTACAAAAAGAAGATGAAAACTTAGAAGATTTGTTGGAAAGATTTAATTACAACATCAAAAGGAAAAAAATGGAAAATCTAGATCAAGACACCTTAAAAACTCTTTTGTTGAAAACAATTAGGGATGAATGGTTGGATATTCTTAACATGATGGGAAAAGGGGATATATCACAACTTACATTACCTGAAATATCTGAGTTATGTATCAACCTTTCCAGAGGGAAATATAAAACTGTCAAAGGTCCAAGAGATCCCGCTCTTGCAAGGGCAAGTAAATCTGCTTCTGGGACAGTAAGTAGATCAGAAATTAGGACACATGCTTGATGACTTTAAATCTGATATCTTAGGGAGTCTTAGTGAACAAATAGACACCCTTAAGATACAAAACAAGCAAAAGGCTGAATCTGATGCTTTGGCAATATTTTGTCCCAAATGTAGAAAGAAACATGCCTTGAGAGAGTGTCCTTTGGATGTAAAAGTTGTAGAAACCTGTGTCATTTGTTCTGAAAAACATGAGACCAAGAATTGTCCTTCTCTTCCTGGTCTCAAGGCTGTCTTTCAGGAGGAAACTCCTACAGATTCCACAGAGTCTCTCAATTTTGTATCTAGAAGACCTTGGCGGGGACCTCAAACACAAGGATTCCATGATCAAATGTATAATCAACCTCCACCTTGGAATTCTTGGCAGCAACCTTGGCCCCAATTTCAAAATCAATCTCAATCTTGGGCACAAGGAACACAAAGTCCCTATGGAAGATACTCTCCATACTATCAGTATCCACTATCCTATCCACCATATCCACATTTTTATCCTCAAAATCCTCAACAAAATTTTCCTCAAAATATTCAACAAAATCCTCAACAACAGCATCAGAACCAACCACATCAAAATCAACCACTTCCATTACCATTCCCTCAAAAATCAAATCAATTGTCGGCTCAACCCATACCAAACCCCAATAATAAGAACCCTCAGAATACATATATGATAGAAGGCCAACAGTTTCCAACTTATTTAATTACTCCTCTAGACCTTAGTGATGTTCAACTTAGGTCTGGAAGGATACTTGAAAAGAGGAAACCTTCTGTGATCATACAATAACAAGATAATTCTGAGGAAGACTCCCTACGGGTGAATAAAAGTCTTGAGGAAGACACATCCTTTCAAGACCCACACATTGAAAAACTAAAACAAAAATATCCAATAAATCCAACTCCTGTATTAGAGCAACCATCCACATCTACTTCTATACCTCCCTTTCCGGAAAGATTACAAATTGATAGAGGTGTAGAAAAACAAATCATGGTGCCTAATTATGATTTCTTAGATGAATTGATAAATGTTTGCATTAAAATTCCATTATTGCAAGCCATCAAGGAAATCCCAATTTTAGCCAAAACAATAAAGGAGTTGAGTATGAAGACAACAAGAAAAAGAATAAGAGAAACCAAGAAAATTCAACTGGTAGGAAAAATAGCAGACATTATGATGGGCAAGATTGCTATTCCAAAGTATCTTGACCCGGGAAATCCAGTTGTCAAAATTCACATCAATGGAATTGAAATTCAAAACACACTCATTGATTTAGGAGCAGCAATAAATATCATGAGTAGACAAATCATGGACAAAGCTGAAACTTCCTAATCTTCTCTTTACACCCACACTATTACAATTAACAGATAGATCTGTGATCAAACCAGATGGGGTAATAGAAGACATTCCAGTGTCCCTAGATTCTTGGGAGTACCCTGTGGATTTCATGATCCTAACTCCTAAGAATAATCTAGGAGGCCATCCTGTTATATTAGGAAGACCTTGGTTGGCTGCAGCTGATGCTTTTATTAGTTGTAGGTCCGGTGATATGTATATTTCTGATGGTAGTTCAACTAAGAAATTCACTTTATATCCTCCAGCTAGGACAATTACAGATCTAGATGACACTCAATGGATAGAGGATGAAGAATATTTACAACCACTCTTTACAATTTCAGAAATTAGTGAAGATAATCAAATTCTGAATACTCTAGAAAACTTTGAATCCTCTCCAGAACACAAACATGAATCATTTCAAGAGGGATCAAATATTGAGTTTTTTGTCATCTAGGCAGATGTCTCTTCATTCTATGGACAAATTTGGCAGCTCTACAAGTGAAATTTTTCCAGGCAAAACTTTGAATATAAATAAGAACCTAGAAAAATCTCAACAAGAGGAGTTAGTCAAAATATTACAGAGACATTCTTCTGCATATGCATGGGAATACATTGACATGAAAGGGATAAGTCCCAAGACTTGTACTCATCACATCTATATAGAGGCAAATTGCAAACCAATCAGACAACCTCAAAGACGGATGAATCCAAATCTTAGGGAAATTGTTAAAGAGGAATTGCAAAAATTTTTAAATGTTAATTTCATCTATCCTATTTCAGATAGTCAGTGGGTTTCTCCTTTGGTAATTGTGCCAAAGAAAAATGGAAAATGGAGGGTGTGTGTTGACTACCGAGAACTGAATAAAGCTACTCTTAAAGACCATTTTCCCTTACCTTTCATAGATCAAGTATTAGATACATTAGTAGGTAAAAAGTACTTTTCATTCCTAGATGGGTTTAGTGGTTACAATCAAATCCAAGTAGCACTTGAAGACCAAGATAAAACCACATTCACTTGTCCTTGGGGTACCTATGCCTACCGAGTATTGCCATTTGGGTTTTGCAATGCACCTGCAACATTCCAAAGGGCAGTATTAGGAATTTTTTCTGATCTGATACATGATTGTGTAGAGGTGTATATGGATGATTTCACAGTTTATGGGGACACATTTGAAGAGGCTTTAGAAAACTTGGAAAAAGTCTTAAAAATATGTCAAGAAGAAAACCTTTCACTTAGTCATGAAAAATGTTTTATGATGTTTACTGAAGGTATTGTTTTAGGGCACCATATTTCAGGGGATGGGATTAGAGTTGATGAGGCAAAATTTGAAGTCATTTCTAACCTATCCATTCCAAGTTGTCAAAGAGATGTTAGAAGTTTTCTAGGATTTACAGGGTATTATCGGAGATTTATAGAAAACTTTACCAAAATAGCATCTCCACTCTTCAAATTACTCACCAAAGATTGTAAATTCAAGTGGACTTCTGATTGCCAGTTAGCTTTTGAAACCCTGAAAACCAAAATTTCTGAAGCACCTATATTAAGGGGACCTAACTGGAAGTTACCTTTTCATATCTCGACAGATGCTTCCGATACAGCTCTAGGAGCAGTATTGGGACAGAAATATTTGATTCCTTATGCCATCTATTATACCGGTAAAAATTTGACTCCTGCAGAGTTAAACTATACTGTAACTGAAAAAGAGTTTTTAGCTTTTGTTCATGCCATAAACAAATTTAGACACTATATAACAGGCTATGAAACTTTTGTTCACACTGATCATTCTGCAATTAGATACTTAATGAACAAATCAATCACTAATGGCAGAGTTATAAGATGGTTGTTTCTCTTACAAGAATTCAACATTACTATTCTAGATAGGCCTGGAAAACAAAACACAGTGGCTGATTTCCTATCTAGACTCCAAAATATCAAAGATGACACTCCGATTGAAGATCAATTTCCTGATGAATATCTTTTTGCAATCTCTACTCAAACTCCATGGTTTGCTTCGATATTGCTAATTATTTAGTTTTCGGAAAATTTCCTTCAATAATGAATGCAAGAGATAAAATAAAAATCATTTATGACGAGTGCAAAATATTCATGGGTTGCTAATGAGTTGTACAAGACAGTCTAGATTTGATCATTAGAAGGTGTGTTCGTGAAGAAGAGATGCACGAGATTCTCAAAGCATGTAATGATGAACCTTGTGGCAGTATCACTTTGCTTTGATAAGAGGACAACCTATAAGATCCTTAATTTAGGATATTATTGGCCATCCTTGTTTAAAGATGCTAAAGAGTATGTCAAAAGGTGTGACGATTGCCAAAGGGTAGGGAAACCTTCTCCTTCAGGTGAGATGCCATTACAACCTCAGGTACATATTGAACCTTTTGAAAAATGGGCTTTGGATTTTGTAGGACCTATTAGTCCTCCATCAAGACAAAAGAGATATATATTAGTTTGTACTGATTATGTTACTAAATGGGTAGAAGCCAAGCCATTACTTTTTGCTAATGAATCATCTATAGTTACTTTTCTTTTTGAGGATATTTTTACTTGTTTTGGTGTCCCAAGGGAAATTGTTACAGATCAAGGAGCTCAATTTACATCAAGGCTAGTTTAGCAAATGATGGAGAGGTACAAAATCAGGCACAAAAAATCTACTCCTTATCATCCACAAGCAAATGGTCAAGTGGAATCTACTAATAAGGTCATTGAAGGAATCCTAACAAAGACTGTTCATTTACATAGAAGAGATTGGGTAGATAGGCTTCCCGAAGCCTTGTGGGCCTATAGAACTACATGGAGAAAACACAACGAGGCCATACTCCTTATGAACTTGTTTATGGAAAGCAAGTTTTGTTCCCCATAGAGTTCTGATTCAAACTTTCAAAATGGCGATTCGGCTAGGGACTTGATTTAACGGAGGCACAAAAGCATAGAGCTGAGCAGATTAATGAATTGGATGAGATCGGATCAAGATGCGGCTTTTAGAAAACAAGTCTAGTCCAATAGCAAAGGACTAGATGGAATGACAAGTACATCAAAGAGAAGAAATTCAAAAGAAGGTGACTTTGGGCTCTCTTGTTTGATTCAAAATTCAAGGATTTTCAAGGTAAATTTCAAACACATTGGCTTGGGCCATATTAAATTGTTGAAATTTTTGACAATGGAGCGATAAAAATCGAGGACAATAGATGAAGAGGGAGGTCACTTTTCTTGTGAATGGTCATAGATTGAAGTCGTATCACAAACCACTCTCAAGGGAAGAATTTGTCAAGAAGTTCCAAGAAAGCGAGTGATGTGAAGTTAATGAAGAAGAATCTCTCTTCTTCATCAACTTGATTAAATTTTACGAAGCATTTCTCTTAAATATATATATATATATATATATAATATATATATAAAAAATAAAAAATAAAAGTATAAACATGAAAACCAATCATTGATTGGCATGTTTATACGAGAAAATATAGGGTGAAAATCGAGTCTCTCTCGACACTCTAACTTTTCCATTTTGTTTTTTGCAAAAAGTCATTTCACAAAATCATAAGTTTAGATCCATTGTACTTATGATCCATCTCATTTCATTTCATTCCATTCACTTATCCATCCATACTCCATTTCATTCATTCATTCATACTCTACTTCATTCCATATTTCATTCATCTCATTCCATACTCCATCCACCTCATTTCCATGTCAAAAATTTAAAGTTTGATGTCTTCTCGCAAATTAATAACACATGTCATGGATTGCGGGAGCGATTCTTATATTCTTCCACTCCATTTCATAAATTGAATCCATTTCATTTCATCATCCACTTCATACAAATCATGTCTCATCATCCATCTTCATTCATGCCATATAACATTTCACTTATATTCCAAACCACTCCATTCCATGATTAAAATGCTAAACGGACATTCTGCTAGGTGATCGGACTTTCACGACCGGACAGGTCATTCCACAACGCGCAAATCTCGAAGGCACTAATTAGCAAACATTTGAATTCCAACAAAATGATCTAGTGTATCCATGAATAAGAAGAATAAAAAAAGGATTATGAATACTCTTCCAAAGGAGAACAAAGAAGACAAAGACCACAAAAAGCATATGCAAAGCAAAGGTAACAAGTTTTGATTATAATGGCATATCATAAAGTTTAGCATAGTTTTAGCTATGAATCATTCGAAAAAGTTGTTTTGATTATTTTTTATTGATCATGACCAATATACCCTCCACAAACTTTGGATAAAAAATCTCTCATTTCAAATTCTATACCCGACCATCATTTAAGCGGTTAAAAAAGGTCGAAGTGTTTGATTTCCTCACGTCACCCAACCAAATCATTCAATGATGATTTTCTTTTTCCGTTGTAAAAATCTTCGCAGTATTTTCACTCATTAATTCATTTTCTCCACCTCACTCCATTAACTCATTCCGTAACTACTTCCATCACTCCATTCTCGTATCCGGACCTTCATCACTTCATTCCACAAAAACGAGATATATCCCTATCACCATGAGCAAGAGAAAAGGGTATATCAGTTTGAATATCAAAACACTATCACTCGTGAGCAGAGATTAAAGAACTATCACCGTGAGCGAGAGATTGAGCATTATCACTCTGTAAATGCAGAGGTATAGCAAAGTGTGTAATTTGAAGCCATTTGTCACCAGGAACGCAGAGGTATAACGAGTGTGGAATTTGAAGCCATTTGTCACCGAGGGACGAGGGTATAGCAAGTGTGGAATTTGAAGCCATTGTCATCGTCAACCGAGAGGCATATCAGTCCGAAGTTTGAAGCCATTGTCACTCGTCAACCGAGAGGCATATCGATCCCGAAGTTTGAAGCCATTGTCACTATTAACTGCAGGTATATCAATTCGAAGGTGGAATTTATTGTTTCCAGGGCAAAAAGAGTATTAATCTGAACATTGAAGAAGCAATTATGGGCCTTATTGTAAGAACCGAACCAATGGGTACAAAATACCTGGAAGGATACCCTCAATGTAAAGAAATGTTGCCACAGGTAGGATGGCTACAATTTCTTAAGAAATTTAATGGCTTCCACAAAGAAGTCACTAAAACATTTGCAAGGTCATTTAGAGGAGCTAAGGTTGAAGTGGGAGATTTTAAATTCACTGTCACTGAGGTTTTCATTGCAGAAGCAACGGTATTGCTTAGAAATGGAGAAAGATGGTTCAAAAACGAGATAATTCCATAATGAATCATGGAAGAAAATTCTAAAATCACCAGGTATGGATGTCACTGTGTTTAAGAAAGGAATTCCAAGTTACGCATTGAAAAATAAATGGAGAAATATCTTGCTTATTCCGCAAAAAATTATCACATGTGAAGGTAGATATGGCACATTTTATGTTTACCACATTAGGCTGATAATGCATTTTCACGGAGGAAGAGTTAAATTTTCCCTATTTCTTGCTTCAAAGTTTGAAAAAGATGGCTTCTTGTGTTCAAAGAAGGGTTCAATTCTTAGAGACAACTCTATACCATCATGGCTTGGTTAAGATTTTAATTGAACACCATTTAGCCAAAACAAATGATACTTGGGACAATTTCTTGATAAGAAATCATTTTGAAGAGCTAAAAGAGCCATCACTCGAACAACAACCTGCAAGGAGAAGCGAGAAAATGGAGAGCTTCTAAAATTGAAATTGACAAAACAAGTCCCAAGAAAGTAGTGAGGAAATAATCTCGGAGAAGTTGACTCAAATTAAGAGACAACTTAAGAAAGAGAAGGTAATCGGAAAATCTACCACAGAAAAAAGGAGAGGGATCTTCCCGAGCCAAGAAGAAGCCATAGACTCAAGGGGAAACTAAGGAAAACTCGGATCAAACAAACGGGGGTGATAAATATATAAGATGAGGAAACATCTATTGAAGAAGATGTTGAAGAGGATTTTAATGAAGGAACCCCCGAAATTGACCCTACTCAAGCAAGAAGTTTATGACTATGTTGAAACTTTGGAAAGGAAAGCTTCAGAGAGTAGAGATAGAACCCCTAGTCCTCCACTGTCCGAAATAGATGTGTTAAGAAGGGATAGGTATGAGCTGAAAATACTTAATAGACACATCAAAAAATGAGAATGATATTCTGAAGGAACAAGTCAAACTCAAAACCAATATGAACTCGACCTTATCTCTACATATGGACAAAGTGGAAAAGGCTAGTGAAAAAGTTGAAAAAGAGGAACAAGAAGCTAATCAGGGGCACTTATCAACTTAAGGTTCAAACTTGTCATCGAAAAACCCCGGAAGATCTTTAGCTTCCAGGCAAAGAAGAAAGGAGAGGATTAGATAGTTCTTGCGAAGCCTCGCGAGTTTATGGAATAAGTTGCATGAGGACATGCAAGAAGTCGACAGTGGGGGTATGTTGAGCCTCAAGATTGCGCTTTCTTTCATCTTAATTTACCTCATTTTCCTTTTTCCATTGTTATCCCGAGACCCAATTGATCAATGAATTTAGTTAAAATTACTTTTAGAATGATTAACATGGCTAACTTGCTAAGTTTTGTGATTTTTGTCATTGTAATGCATTTTGACCTGGGAACTAGCCGCGGGAATACGTGACATTCCGTACCTAACCGGCAATTCTACAAAGTGTCTTCATGTTCGTGCATGTTCCGGGGTGGCCTCTCAAGAAAAAACCACATATGGGTATATTCCACGTCATGTCTACATTGTTCGTTGCTCACCATGAAGGAAAAAACCCGAATTCTGGATATGGTTTTGGTACGTGGGAACTCATTTAAGGAAGCGATTTCTAATAGGACTGTCTTAGTCCGGATGTCCTTTTCCTTTTACACTGCCACTTTAAGAGTCCTAGTATGATTTCGATAAGGAAAGACAATGATCCTCGAATTGTTGCAAGTCTTGTTATGTAAATTTGTTATAAAAACACTTGGTAAACCGAGAGATAGGCTAGATTTTGCTCTAGATTTTGCTTAGATTTTGTGCTACATTTTTGAGGACGCAGATTACTTTGTTCAAGTTATTTCTCCTTTAATGAAGAAGACAATATTGTTTCTAAAACATTGATTTGATTTGGAGTTAGATTCCGTCTGGTGGTAGAGGGCTCCTGCCTCCTGCATGGTTTTACTTGCGTAATTTAGATAAGTATCTTAGTTGTCTTTACGTTTTTGAAGTTTGAATTCATAGTTAATTTCATTAGCCACTATAGTTATACTTGTTCTAAAAACTCTTCCAAAAGAAGAAACTCTTCCAAAAGATCATGATAATGAATGGGAAATGACTATAGTGTTGTAGGATTTAATTGTAATTTCTTTTGATTCACTATCACGAGTTGAACTTATTCTATGCACACTCTTTCCGAAAGAAGAAACTCTTCCAAAAAAATCCTTATGATGTCTAAGGAATGGCCGTGATAATGAATGTTTCAGTTTGTTTGTTTTTCACTAAGTAACATAGTCGATCGTGCTCTTAAAACGCTCTTCCAAAATATCATAATGATGGGTTAGGAGACAAATTTTGTGATATCTTAGTTTTTAAATTGCTTTCAGTCTTTATGTTTGCATTTGCACTAAATTATACAGCCAAGATTGTTCTAAGAAGCTCTTCCAAAATACCAATCATGATGGACAAAACAGACTGTATAATCCCATAGATTAATGCATGATAACTTAGTTAGGACACTCCGGAGTCTAATTGCATTTAACTCATGCTCTATTATTTTGTTTGAGTTTGATAATGGCTTGTTAGTTTAGCACTGTTTTAGACTAGTGACATATTAAGTTTAGTTTTAGTCATTGCATTTTCACTCCACATTTAGTTGTCATCCACTGCATATTAGATTACTTCAGTTGTTAAACTTAACCAAACAGCCTTCATTATTTACAAAACCTCTTCTTGTTACAAATCTATAATTGATTCATAACCATATGAACAAAAGACAAGTATCATTCCAAGGCTCGAGGTACTTTTGCAACTTCCTTTATCATCTCACACACAAACCTTTCCTCAAAATATTATTCTAAAAAAAATCTATAACCTTTGAAAGCGAAGTGTAGAGGTGTCAAACTAAATTGCAGAATAAAGTTAGGAGCTAGTCTTAGAGTAGAATATCTTATGATGTCAACAATATTTTTCTCCAAACATGTTTCCACAAATCTTTAATCATGGATAAAATGTTGTCTCATTATAAGTTGATTGTTTAGTTGTTTAGTTAGGAGAATTTGTATACTTAGCTGACCATTTCTCAATCTCTTTCAAAATACCTTTGATAAAAGAATTGGACAAGTTAGGTTTATGTTTTGATTCATTTTCTAGAATTCATTATCAAGCTTGGTATTCTTCTTAGTCATAGTTTAGGTTTGATTCTGTTTCAGTATTTTCTTTTGCATTTGTCACTTATCATCAACCGATTAGGCTTCACTGTGTTTTCAATCATTGGCTTCTTTCCACTAGCTCTCCAGTCATTTTCCTTGTGAACATAAAACTACCAAAAGACCAAAAACATCATAAATCATCACAAAAGACCAAAAACATCATAAAACACTAAACACAACGCATTAAGAGGCAAACACCTAGGCACATACAGTGCACTTCACTTCAGCAGTTTACCAACCCTGGTTGACAATTAAATGAACTCAATTTAGGAAGACTAGGTTGAGACCAAACACTTGGTACAAGATGGTTCAGAGGTAAGCTTCCTTTCAAATGTTTTGCTTGTGGAAGAGTTGGTCATTATGCTGCTAAGTGTCCTCACAAAGAAACACATGAAAAAGGAAAGGAAGTAGCAAGAAGGAAGAAGAATCGGTTTAGCATTAGAAAAAGTTACTATACTCATGAAGATAGTGATGGGTTATCTGACAGTGAGGAAGAATGTGAACAAGATCTTAGACTTCTCATGGCATTTGAAAAAGAGTCTAGAGAAGAAAATGATACTTTTATGGATGCTTTAGAGGACAATGATTTTCTTGATGAAATCAATAAACTCAAAAGATGCTTAGAAGAAAGTAAAATATCCATAGAAACTCTAAAAACCCAGCTTCAAGAAAAGGAGAAATTAGAATGTGAAATAGTAAGTCTAAGAAAATAAATTGAGAAAGTAAAGACTTTGAATATTAGATTTGCTAAAGGATCTGAAACCTTAGATGAGATTATCAAGGTACAACGTTCTCCTCTTGTAAAGACGAGTCTTGGATATATGAGAGAATCTTCTCGGGCTTCGACGACCAAACTATCTAAAAAGCAGCTACAACCGAGTACACAACATTTTGCCCCCTCGGCAAGGGGATTAAAGAATATTTATAGATAAAGCATGACCATCTCAATTCAAAATAACACTAACAGGAGTACTTTTCAAAGAAACACCCAATCAACAGGTAAATTCAATTAGAAGATTTCATGATCGCAAAAATTTCTTCTTCAATGGACAATGTTTCTCATGTCACAATTTTGGTCATAAAGCTATTCAATGTGTTGCATATAAAACCATCATGACAAGAGAAGCAAAGAAAGAAAAGGATTGATATTGGAACAAAGAAGAATACATATAAAAAACTTTTATCCTCTTCAAAATGAAGTTTGAATGTGCTTATTGCAATAACTTTGGCCATGAAGAATGCGAATGCGAGAGCAAAGTTCAGCCAAAAGAGCATTTTCCTTCAAGCGCCAAAGTGTGGAAAAAGAAGGAATTACAAGTTGAAAATTGTGGCATAGCTTTATTTGTAGAAGGTGGATAAAATCAATGTTACATTGATAGTGGATGCTCAAAACACATGACAGGTGACAAAAACAAACTTCTTGCATATAGTGATCTAGAAAAAGAAAAGAATGTTACAATGATACTCCATCTGTCATTAGGGGAAAAGGGTCTGTTTTTCTAAAAGAAAAGGTGAAAGCCAATAATGTCATGTTTGTGGATGGATGAAAGCATAACTTGTTAAGTGTAAGTCAAATGTGTGATCAAGAAACTGAAGTTGTCTTTAGTTTGAAAGAATGTGTGGTACGTGATCTTGATATAGGCAAAACAATTATAAAAGGAAACAGAACTCCAAGCAACATGTATGTATTGAAGAACTGCAAAGAACAATGTTACTTGAGTAAATCTTCAAAAAAATGGCTATGCATAGAAGGTTGGGGCATCTGAGCTTCTCTCAAATCAACAAATCAAGTAGACTTAAAGTTGTTCGTGATCTTCCCAATATTACTCTACCCGAAAAATATCATATGCAAATCTTTCCAATTTGGTAAGCAAACCATAGTGCAATTTAATGCCAAGGAAGGATCATCAAGTAAGCCTCTTGAACTCATTCATACTGACATATGTGGATCTGTGAGGAAAAATTCACCACGTGGTGAACAATACTATATCTTATTTATTGATGATTTCTCTAGAATGTGTTGGATTGGGTTGATTAAACATAAAGATGAAGCATTTGAGAAATTTCAGATCTTCAAAGCTTCATGGTTGAAAATGAATTAGATCTAAAAAATCAAGTGTCTTAGATCTGATCGAGGAGGAGAATATACATCAAATGAATTCATTCAATTTTTTGAACAACATGGCATAAAAAAGACAGTTTTTTCATAGCTGGCACTCCACAACAAAATGGCGTAGCAAAAATAATGAATAGAACAATTCAACAAATGGCTAGAGCTATGCTTGATGATTCCGAACACCCTGACACATTTTGGGGAGAAGAAGCACATATAGCGGTAAATATTCTTAACAAGGCACATGTTTGTGTAAATAGTGATAAAAATCCATATGAACTATGGTATGGTAATCCTCCCACTCGTGAAGCACTTTAAAATTTTTTGGGAGAAAATGCTTTATCAAAAGTAATAATGAAAAAACTTGGCAATTTTGAACCCCGAGAGCGAGATGAAGGAATATTTCTTGGTTACTCCTCTAGGAGTAGGGCATATAAATGTTACAATAAAAGACTTCGGAAGATTGTTGAATGTATTGATGTTGTTATTGATGAGTCTCCCTGCAGCCTTCAAAATAAGAAAAACAAACAACAGCTTGAAGACAATGATGACATATATCCTTCTACATCAAATAGGAATGATATAGACAATGAACCCAATGAAGAACCCGAAGATGATTTATCCGAAAAAATCTCCATCCGGATATGTTCAAAAGAATCATCCAGAATCTCAAATTTTGGGAGAAAAGGGATCGAGGTGTACAAACAAGAAGGACTCTTGTGGGATCTTCTAGCTATCCCGGCATTTCTATCCACTATTGAACCACAAAATGCCAATCAATCCGAAAAGAAGATGAATGTTGGATTCAAGCCATGAATTAATAACTTGATCAAATTGAAAAGAATCACACTTGGGAATTAGTACCAAGACCTCATGACAAAAATGTCATTGGAACTAAATGGATATTCAAAAAAAAGTTAAATGAGAATGGGGATGTTATAAGAAATAAGGCTAGACTTGTTTGCAAGGGGTATGCTCAACAAAAAAGGTATAGACTTTGAAGAAACTTTTGCTCCTCGTAGCTAGACTTGAAGCCATAAGAATGTTTCTTTATTTTTCAAGATTCCAACAAATCAAAGTTTATCAAATGGATGTTAAATCTACTTTTCTCAATGGTGATCTAGAAGAAGAAGTTTATATAGAACAACCAGAAGGATTCATTTTGGGAAATTATGAAAAAAAAATTGTAGACTTAAAAAGGCTCTATATGGTCTCAAACAAGCTCCAAGGTCATGGTACTATCGTCTTGAAAAATATATTCATCAACAAGGATTTTCAAAGGGGTCTCGTCGATAGCAACTTATACAAAAAAAATTGAAAATGATAAATTATTGATTGTGGTTGTATGTGTTGATGATATCATTTTTGGAAGTAATGAAGAGTCTATGAGTCAAGAATTTGCTTCGATATGTAGCAAGAATTTGAAATGTCTTTACTTGGGGAACTAACATTATTTCTTGGCTTGCAAGTGCAACAAGCAACAGTATGGCATATTCTTATCACAAGCAAAATATCTTAAGCAAATTTTGAAGATGTATGGCATGGAAGAATGAAAAAACTCGTAAGTACACCAATGATAACAGGATGTAATCTTAGTTCTCATGATGATTCTCCCACGATGAATCAACTAGAATACGAGATCTATGATAGGAAGTATACTTTATCTCACTGGGACTAGACTAGACATTATGCATGTAGTTGGGATTGTGAGACGATTCCAAGCTAATCCAAAGGAGTCTCATCTTCAAAGCCGTGAAAATAATATTCAAATATATGCAAGGAACTCAAGACTTTGGACTATGGTATCGAAAGAATGTTGATCTCACTCTTCATGCTTACACCGATGCGGATTAGGGTCGGAAACGTTGATGATCGGAAAAGCACTAGTGGTGGTGCATTCTACATGGGGCCCCGGTTAGTATCTTGGTTCAGCAAGAAGCAAAAGCCCTATTGTCTTATCTACAAGCAGAGCGAGAATATGTGGGCTGTCACATCATGTTGCACTCAACTTCTTTGGATGATGCAAACCTTACAAGATATTCAAATCAAATGTTCACCTCCTATCTCCATTATGTGTGATAATACAAGTGCCATCATTATCTCAAAGAATCTTGTTATGCATTCCAAGACCAAGCACATTCCCATCAAGTATCACTTCTTACGTGAACAAGTGCTTGAACAAAAGGTGAAGTTGGAGTATGCTCCCTCTAAAGAACAAGTTGCTGATATATTTACCAAACCTCTACCTAGGGAAGCATTCGAATATCTCGGACAAAAGTCGGGAGTAGTCTACTGCCATGCAAAAGATTAGATCTACTTAAATTAAGAATATTAAATGGGATACGCTCCCTGTTGAAAGTGTTCAAAGCATGCACGAGCTAAGGGGGAGCATTGGTCATGTGGCAAGGATGCATTGTTGGCATTCTAATTATTTGTTGTAATCTCGATCTCATGCTTGAGAATCTTCGATCTTGAGTGTATAAGTCATTTATGTTATTTCATTGAATATTATATTTGAATATGCAAGCATGATCTCAAGGGGAGCATGGTATTGGAGGTACAAAGGATCTTGATCTATCCTTTTCCCTTGATGTCAAAGGGGGAGAATATTGTCGAATGTATTTCAGTCATGATTGCCATCAAGTCCAAAGGGGCGATTTGTTGGCAATATGTTTCTTATTATATGATTGTCCTTGATGGCAACTCTCCGACAAAGGATGCGGATAATGACCGTATGAAGAACTCGTAAAACTATCGCAGCTCTATACAAGCGAATATTTGGGAAAAATCGATGTGAATAAGGACGTGTTAAATCATGTGTGAATAAGTTCAGTGTATTCATGCATCCTGACAAACCTCTAAAGTTGGAGGGTTATGGTCTCTTCGCAATATGTGTTAAGTATGTCTGAGTAAATCTGAGTAAAGGGCTGATGGATTTTATTTATGTAACAAGACGAGCTAGCTAATCCGTAAAGGATGTATTTTTTGTATGGTGGATTAGACAGGGTTAACTCCGCTTGTCGAAGAAGGCAATTGAATGGACACCGATCGTAGAGCATGTTTGATGGAATATATATAACCTAAGTTACATTAACATATTCGCACGAAGGAAGAACAATTAAAACAAAATTATGTCTTCATGGAGAAACATAGCAATGAAAAAAATACAAAGCGGACGAAACCTTGAACGAAGGAGAGGAACCACGAAGCGGGAATGAACAATGAAGGAGGTTTATGGTTTTTATCGTACCGCTTTCGATGGACAAGAGGTATTCAAGAGGATGGGAGCGATTCCATAAAACGAGTGACACGCGTCCCCGAATGAATTTGCAAAACCACCATCAATGAGTGCCATCGCGCGTTAATGTCCGACCAAGGAAGCCATGCGATATTGTTGTGCGCCCGTCGATCCGGAGGGGAGCCATCGAACGGTGGCCATATGAGGAAGGTGCACGATGGATAACCATAGTACGGTGCGAGTATGTGATTGGATCATTGATTATATATGTGGGCCCGGTTCTAAATTATATTAATTGGGACCTTTTAAACTAAAGTTTGCAAAGGATGTTGAATATGTGAAGTTGGCGAAATATGAAACATGTGATGTAATGAACGTGGGATAATATATGCGTTGATCTAACGAACACATAAACCTGGGATCGATATATATATATATATATATATATATATATATATATATATATATATATATATATATATATATCTATATATATATATATATATATATATATGTCTTGGGGAGTACATAACTAAAGGAGGAATTGGATTAATATCTCTATCTCAGATTGAGATATTAAAAAGCCTTAGATTAATTATCTAATTGCCAAACCAAGAAAATAGAACAATAAGAAATTGTTTAGTGGCTTGGGTAGACCCCGCTAGATTATCTAATTGATCTCGTCTAGGAATACCATCAATAGTTGGGTGGTTTTGATTCATGGTATTAATAAAGGCAAAACCTATATAAGGAGAAGAGAATTATAGTACAGTGTGTGCATGTGGAGGGGTTGTTAATGAATAAATCTCTTTAAGAGATATCTGCATGATTGAAATATGTTTCTGAGAAACCCGAATCTATGATGCACTTATGGAGTTGATGAAAGTTCAAGATCTCTAGATATAGAAATGATGAATCTCTAGGAAAATCTACAAAGAAATAATGAAGACCCGACGCAAGTCCGATGAATAAATTGAAGAAATTTGGTGGATTAGAGGATTGAAGTCTTCGACATGAAAGTGGAAGTTTTCTCGCCAATACTAGTCGGGTGTTAAAATCGGGGGGTCGAAGCTCCCTTCCAAGAGAGGTTGGTAAATGAGATCGTGGGGGGTTGAAGCTCACTTCCAAGTAGGACCGGAGAACGAGAGAAGGTTGTAGCCTTCGCAGTGGGTGCTCGCATACTTGGTATAAGTCTCGCGCCCAAAGACAAAAAAATTGTAAGAAGTTTTCTTTATAATAAATATTGAAGATCGAGACAAAAAAAAGTGGTGGTTTTCTCCAAATTGGGTTTCCACCTTAAATACTAGTGTTCATGTGTGTTTCTTATGTGTGATGGCTTATTACTGTTATTACCGCTTACTAAACTTTTGATGAATGAATGATGCAATAATCTAAGTAAAGAATTAAATGCATAATAAGATCCCCCGATAAAAGGTTTTCGATCGACTCTAAATACTCGATTCACCCCCCCCTTTCAGTATTTTTTCCCAACATTCCTCAATGCTCGAGTAGATCCGGGTGCTTCTATATAAAATTTTCATCCTCCCATGTAGAAATCTTCGATGGGTAAGTTCTTCCACTTGATGAGATACTCGAAATTGATCGATTCCTTAGCTATCAAGTTCTTGTTTCCGTGATTGCTTTACGTTCCAATATGGTTTTTCCTTCCTCATAAAGTTTTGGCAATATTGTTTGAACTCGGAATATTTTCACCTATAAACTTCTTTAAGCATGAAACATGGAAAATTGGATGCACTCGTGAAGAATCATGAAGCTCCAATTTGTATGCCATAGTACCAGTATTTTGCAACATCTTGTAAGGACCATAGTACTTTGGCGATAATTTATTATACTTTTTAGCTTGCTTGAGGGACATTTGTTTATATGGTTGTAGCCGTAACAATACCCAGTCTCCTACATCAAAACTTCTCTTATTGCGATGTTGATCTCGCCTATTGTTTCATTCGATTTTGTGCCAAATTCGAGGTTGTACTTTAAGAGTTGGAGAACTTCTTGTTGATGCTCTATGTGATCTTCCACCGCTTTAACCTTCGAATTTTCCCTTAAATATGATTTGATGGATGGTTTATGATATCCATAAAGTGCCATAAATGGGGTATTTTTGCTGCAGTATGGAAGGAAGTGTTATACCACCATTCAGCGAGAGGTAACCACTTGACCCATTGTGTTTGTTTATCAAATACAAAACAACGAAGATCTCCTTCCAAAAATTTATATACTATCTCAGTTTGACCATTGGATTTAGGATGAGAAGATGAACTATGAGCTAATTGAGTATCCAAACAAGAAAATAACTCCGTCCAAAAATTTTCAGTAAAAACGGGATCTCTGTCGCTCACAATAACCCTTGGTTTTCCATGTAGCTTTTGAATTGTGTCCATAAATGTAGTAGCCACTATACTTGCTTTAAATGGATGAGATAATGCACAAAAGTGTGCATACTTGGTAAGTCTATCAACTACCACCATGATGACACTCTTTCCTTTGAACTTAGGTAAACCCCGTGATAAAATCCATTGAAATCTCCTCCCAACATTGACTTGGAATGGATAAAAGTTTTAGAAGACCTGGGGTCTTAATTGTCTCAACTTTTATTCTCACTGGAAAACCAAACATTCCGCCACAAAACTTTTGAATATCATATTTAAGGCCATCCCAAAAAAAATTATTTCTTCACCCCTATGGTAATTTTTTTAAAAATCCCGAGTGTCCTCCTAAAGGAGAAGTGTGCAATTCCAAAAGAATATTTTGTTTTAGCTCGTGAATTCTTACAAAGATGTAAGTTATATTTGTACCATAAGGAATCATTTTTCCAATATTGCTGCAACTTTTGAATGAGTGTCCACATTTATTAGTCCTTCTTCCATTCATCTCTTGCTTTGGTTATTCAATCTAGTTGGATAATAGAAATGACACAAAGAAATGCTTCCACCTCTTCATTCTTTCTTGAAAGTGCATCTCGCAACAACATTTAGCTTCCCTTTTTTTGTAGATTATTTCAAAGTCATAAACCAACATCTTTGTGACTGATTTTTACTGCTCTTCTGAAGATATTCTTCATTCCAAAAAGTGTTTTAGACTATCATGATCTGTTTTTACGTTGAAGTGTCTTCCCATTAGCTAAGTTCTCCATTTCTTTAGTGCATTCAATATTGCTAACATTTCCTTCTCATAAACAGGTTTCTGTAAATACTTTCCTTTGATTGGACGGCTTTCAAAAGCAATGGATCTTCCTTCTTGCATTAAAACAACACCAATTCCATTTTATGAGGCATCACATTCCACAATAAAGGTTTTTGTGAAGTCCGGCGTAGCTAAGATCGGTGCTCGGCACATTGCCTCTTTAAGATGTTCAAAGGCCTTAGTTTCTTCAGGGAGTCCATGAAAATGCATCTTTTCTTCAATAATTTTGTTAGAGGTGCTCGCTATTCTCCCTATAATTCTTAACAAACCTTGTGATAATACCCCTGTTAACCCCGAGAAATCCTTGCAACTCGCTTTATGGTTGTGGGGACTTTCCATTCCTTAATGGCTTTAATTTTGTTAGGTTCTACCTTAACACCCTCGTGAGATACAATATGACCTAGATATTCCACCTCTTGTACTCCAAGGAAACATTTGGATGTTTTTTTCATATAATTGTTTCTCCCTGCAATAGTTTGAGCACCCCTCGTCAACATGTTGAACATGATCCTTCCAAGACCTACTCGTAGATTATTATATCATAAAAAAATAATAGCACAAAATTTCTAAGGAAGGGTTTGAAAATGGAATTCATCAACCCTTGAAATGTAGAAGGTGCATTGGTAAGGCCAAAAGGCATGACCAAAAATTCATAATGACCCTCATGAGTTTGAAATGTTGTTTTTGAATATCTTCGATCTTCATTCTAATTTGATGATATCCTGAATGAAGATCCAACTTGGTAAAATAAATTGCTCCATGTAATTCATCCAATAATTCATCAATCACAGGAATGGGAAATTTATCTTTAATGGTGAGCCTATTGAACTCCCTATAATCTGGACACATGTGCCATGATCCATCCTTCTTATGTACCAATACTACAAGAGCAAAGAAAGAACTTTGACTAGGTTGAATTATACCTGCCTCTAACATTTCTGCAATCATACGTTCAATTTCACTCTTTTGGACATAAGGATATCTATCAAGCCTGATGTTTGGAGGAACACTTCCTAGAATCAAATGAATAGTTGTCACATAGTAATTTGTCATCGTCCCCTGTAATCCCCCGTCCCGCACATTGGAGGGCCTATTCTCGTGACTCGTGAGCAGTGACATGACCTGAAATTACTTTCATCGCATCCCCCTTGACAAGGACAATCATTTCTCCGAAGACAGCTTTCCCGTGAAAAGCCCTAAAAATAGACCTTTTGGCCTTGGCGCGACCGCACCCGCTCATCCCTCGCACCAATTGGGGAAATCCACCAAAGAAGTTACGCTAACCGGCGCTCTGTCCCGAGTGTATTACTCACGCCAAGCTTAATAAGGATTGTTTTTTAAAAATAAATGGCGGAATTTTGATTCCAACCAACTCCCGAATGAGTCTCTAAAATGATTTTGGAGGTTTGGATCCCAGTATCTCCATGTAGGGAAAGTGGTTTTCCACCTATCATGGAAGCTTCCTTGAGGATAGGTCCAATCACACCATTTTAGGGATCCCAACTCCCCTTCCACCATCTATATAAGCTTGTCATTTTTCCATTTTCAAGCTATCCTAAATAGATCTGAATGAGTAGAAAGGAGACTATCGTCGACACCGAATGAAGAGAGAGACTTGTCCCATTCCCAATGAGCTTTATCAAGACGTACTTCACTCGTCAACCCGCCGAAGGAAGATCTAGCATCGTAGCTCGAGTTGTATCCTTGTTTCATTATTGATTAATAATAAACGACTTTGATTATGGTTCCATTCATATGTTCATGTCTTATGTTATGAATTGTATCTTCTCTCGATCGATGCATAGTTGGATGTATTAGGTTTATGCTTGTGTGTTGTTGTTTCTTCGTGTACGTGTAGGTGTTCGAATGTGCCTAGCGAGATAATTTGTGAACCGCCAAAGCAAAGGACGTAAGTGCCATCTTCTCTATAAGCAACAACGGTTTATGACTTAAGGTAGGCCTTTTGTCGCATCTTGGTCTTTTGTAACTAGGAACCCGCATCTTAGTGTGACTCGATTGTTGCTAGACTCGATCTTGGCTAGTAGGGATCGCCTCTGTTCAGCAGAGGGGATTTACCTCTCCAAAAAACTAGCGACTCACTGGGGAGACATTCATTAGAATTTTTCTTGTATTTTTTGGTTGATTTTAGTCTTTGTCTCGCTTGATCGGCTCTTTGGCTCGCTTTATTTCTAGTGCTAAACCTCTATTTAGCCTCACCATACCCGATCCGCTCCCTCGTTTTCTCTTTTTTTTGTTTTTTTTGTCTTAGTAAACTCGATCGGCGCGGTTTTTTTCCCCTAACGACTACGCCTAACCGGCGCTTGTTGCTATTTCAGCCCTCGCACCAATCTCGCACTAGTTGCAGCCCGTAAAGTCGCGCCAATCCTATGTGGTGCTAGGGTTTTCTCCTTTCTCGAGCTTTCCGAGCTTGATTTGTGGTTTTGGTGTCATTTTTTTCGACTTCCTAAGTGTCCCGAAGCCTTGGTTGACTATGTGTGACCTCTACCCTCTCGGTTTTTTTTGCCTCTACTATTTGTTTTACATTCTAGCCCTAGGACTTCCAGGTGCTATAGTGTGCCGAGCCTCCCGTGGGAGCTTTTCATTTTTGTTTGATCGACTCAATTTCATTGTTTCTTCTTTGCATTCGTTTGGTGGTTATTCATTGTTTTATTGTGTTATTTGAGTTATTGGTTTCTTTCTCATTTGAATTTCACTTTATCTCGTTTCGAGCCCATATTACACGGTTCATGTGAGTCTTTGGGATTCCTCTTTGATTTGAGGGATTTCTTCCTCGCTTTGAGGTCTAATTGTGTGTTTGGCATTGAGTGAGCTTGCTTGTCTTTGCTCTTTTGTTGTCACTTCTCAATTTTTTTTCTTTTCATTAGTTTTCATTTTGTTTAGTGCACTTTTCTCTTAAACATTGAAAATACAAAAAAAATCAAATCTCTTTTGCTTTTGATTAGTTAATATAAATTGAAAAATTTTCTGTGTTATTAGTGATTTATAACTATGAAAGAAAAGCTTTTAGTTTCATTAGCGTGCATTAGAGACACTAGTGGTTGTTTTGTGATCATTTTTTTATTGTGTGAAAGCTCTCAACCTTCCCATAGTTAGCTATTCATTTAACAAAGTGATACATTGTGGCATGTAGTGTGCATTTAGAGGATTTCGAGACATAACATTCGATAGGGCCTGAAAATTGAAACATAATTGAAGATCAACAACAAAATTTATTCAATTTACCTTAAGGCAGCATCAAAACATTAACGAAATATTTAGAGGTCTAGGCTAGTGACGTGTTCTGGCGTCATTAAACCTAGTAGCTGTCATTTGCCTCTTGGATCTAGACAAACGACTAGTATGGACTTGTGCTCCCCGTATCATCGCGTATATAAAGGGAGAGCCTACTAGGTTGCTATCCTTTATCCGTAGGAAGCCGAGTCTACCGCCTTATACGCGTGATACACTAGACACAACATTCAGGGAGATTTCTGCATGTACGTCAAGTTCTTGGTTGATTTCTCTTTTATTTCGAAACCAAGGTGTATATTTCAGTTCACTGATATCCCAGTACACCCTTTTCCTAGAGTTCCAAAGTAGTCATTTTGATCTTTTTCTCGACTCATTAACTTTGAAAGGATCATCAAGCACTTTTCCTTTCACGCTTGTTTCAAAATTGAAAGAGATAGAGTCACCTTTCATCCATTTCTCGACTCTTAAAACATGAAACAGATGAAGTTTCTAAGTTTCAATGTGGTAAAATAAATCACCCGCGATCACATGCCCTTTTAGAATTTTCTTGTTGGCCGTTTGATTGTGTGCTTTGGTTTTTTAGCCCGTGTGCTTTTGTTTGATCTCTTTCTCTTGTCATTACCATCACGGTGGCGGAACCCTCGCTTTCGTCTACTATTATTCCTTACACGGATGATTCATCGAGGTTTCTCAATCCTCTCGTTGAACCTTAGGAGCCCATTGTCTCCGAGTTTCCCGACGGAGGACCGGTTCTATCTCGAGCTTCCCTTTGGAGGACAAGTTGAGTTCAATTGGCCCTTATCCAACGCTTGGTTTGGATTTGGAGTAGGGGAATATTTCCATCCTTGTTACACCATTTTTTTGGTCATCTAAACTACTATCATTAGATGGACCCAAGTACACCATGTAAGACCAATTTTACCCTAAGTAAAATTGCTTTCACTATGTGAAATAACTTAATAAAACATATTTATTAAGTTTTTTTATGGTCTAAATAGGAAACCCCAAAGGGAAATATTAAACAAATCTATATTTGTTTGATTTTCCACATGGAATAATTAATTAAACAATAATTTAATTATTATTCATGGCCATATTTAACCCAAAACAAAGAAATCGATTAGATAAATCCTTATTTATCTTATTATTTTCTAGGAATAGTTATTTAAATCTTATTTAAATAATATTCCTTGTTAAATATGACTAAATCATTTATAAATAATTAAATAAATCATTATTTATTTAATTATCATTCAACTACTTCCTTAAAATAATAAATAAATCATTTACTTATTTATTATTTATAAATAAAGGGATTTGACCCAAGTCAAATACCTTTTCCCTCCAACAAATATAATAAAATATTCCATAAAATGTGGATCTAGATTTGGTTAATATTATATAATCATGCACCAAGATCTAGAATGACCCAATATTTTGTTATAAATAGAAGGGTTTTCCCATTCATTTGTCACCTTTTGTTTCCTATTAGATCACTCTGGATCTATGATCTTGGTATGACTTTGAGCCATTATCATTGTCAAATTTTCCATTATTTCACTTTGTGAGCTCCCTTTGAGTTCTATGTTTGTCCGGGTTTTCTACACCAACAAGAGAGAGAAATTCTAGATCTGAAGTGCCGAGGACTTTCAAGAACCCATCCCATTGAGGAGAATTGGAAACACCTTTCTTGTTTTCCTCCCAAGTGGCCTTAATATAAAAAATTCTTTCAAAAAATATTGTTCTTGTCTTATCTATTGGATGCATGGAGAAAATTCTTATTTTTGTCGCTTAATGTCTTTGTATGCATACATCCGGATTTGTGCAAAGCATTTATATTGATCAACTAACTACAAATTTGAAGATATTGGCAGCCATATTTGATGTTAGGGCTATTTTTTTATGCGTAGCTAAAGTGGTATATTTTTCATACACTTTGACAAAAGATTCATACTAACAATCGGCGACTCCACACGGGTTTTCGGTTACGACCGCTGTCGTTTTTTCATATTCCCGCATATCCAGCTGCTTTAGACCCTAGGGTTTCATTTTCACTTTTTTGTTCTTTCTATTTTTTATATCATTTTTTTACCTATAAAACCCTCAAACATTAAAATTTCTAACTTCCGTGCGTTTTTGGCCCTATTGCGCAGTAACCGACATCGCCCGCAATCGAGACAACAACTTTTTATGAAATCCGCCACCGAGACACCCAAAACTACGAGTCACACTTTTCGGCCCAAAACCTATGACCTAGACTACGAGACACACTTTTTAGCCCAAAATCTCGTGACCCTGGACAAAAAAACAAGTCGAACCCTGCGACCCGCACTTTTTTCTCGCAATTTTCCAAGCAATTTTTCTCGGGTTTGTCCGAAGCTTCCGCCGTGGTTTTCCCGACCTCTGTCTCCACCTTTTTAGACCCTGTTTCTGATCTTTTTTACTCAACTAAGTGGGAATATAGCGCCTTAGGGCTTTAGTACCCTCCCATTTTTTGGTGGAAGACTTTTTAGCTATTTCAACCATTTGAATTTTCGTAGTTTCATCCCTTTTCTTTTTCAGATCTCGATACCACACTTTTAGATCCCCTTTTAGATCGGTTCTTCTCCCTTTCAAATCACCTCATATAGTTTTGTTTGGGTTTGCCTCTAGGGTCACATCCTTGTCCCTTCTACCTTTAGTTGATTTCCTCCTTTGTTACGAAAGAACCTTGCCTCTACCTCTTTGTTGTTTTCTCGCACCTCTTTTCACAGATTTCTCCTTTAGATCCCCTACCCCTCCCAACCTTAGATTTGTTGGCCTCTTTTTAGTGTGTTTTGACTAGATTTTTTTTCCCTCTTTTAGACTAGTTTTGAGAGACCCGCCTTCTTCGGTTAGATCAATGCATTGTTAGCTATTAGTTTTCTATTATTTCAACATTATATATTGTTCTCTCGAAGAGTTATTTTCGATTACGTAGCACACTTTTTATTTTACTCTCAAAACATCTAGGTTTAAAAATTAAAATTAACACACGCCACACACCGACCCCTAAGTGAAGAAGAGCCCGGTTAACACCGCCAAGAAAAGAATTTAAAATCAATTGAAACCGCACCTATCCGCCCTTGTTTCGACATTGGCATCACTTGATTCTGCACCTCCCTACCTTTGTCGGCTTATTCTTCTTCCCTTTGCACTGTCATCATTGCGCCCCCAAGGCATATATCTCGGAGACTTCTTGGCCTTCACCCTCGGTTTCTTTTGGGTCCACCTAGTCCTTCCCACCGTCTTCTAGTTAGTCCTCCCCCGAGTCCGCACTCCGACTCATCTTCCCGATTCTTTGGGTTCTCCCCCTCCTTCTCGGTTCTCCCCCTATTACCTTCACCATGTTTGGTCCAAGACCTAACGCTAGCGTGAAAACCCCGGCCCTAATGTCGGGACCGTTACTAGTGAAACCGCCATAGGAAATACCTTGACTATCCCTCTACTCCCCTATATGGTAGGTCTCTCGTCTCCCCTGATTTCAATCGATTGATCAATGATCCTATCCACCACGATTTTAGTTGGCCTCGCTATGCCAACCAAGATCCCCTCCAACATTCCCAAGTTTGAAGGCCTTGTCGGTGAATATCCCTCCAAGCATATCCGATCTTTCCACATGTGGCTTTCATCCAATTCCATTACCGATGATTCCATCCATCTTAGATTGTTCCAATGCATGCTTACAGCGAAGCTTCTAAGTGGTATGTTGATCGACCGCCTCTTCCCATACCACCTTTGTGACCATTTCCCAAGCCTTCTTATCTTATTTCCAAACTCCCCTCTCGATATGACACCGGCATCGAACTCTTGACTTCCTTCCCGTCAATCATCTCGCGACCCTCCTTTTTTCTCACGTCTAGGAATGGCGAAGATGAAGGATCTTATGTTGAGCTCCTACCTTTGACAACCAGGTCTACATGGACCGGTTCCTTAGATCTCTCTTACCTCGCCATTGGCAAAGATGTTGCATCCCATTTCCCTCAAACCGAAGAAGTCGCCCTCCAAATAGCCTTGAAATATGACCTCATCTATGCTCGCCTAGTTATGTTTATACCATCCTTCCCCGACCTCCCCTGCACCCGGTGGTGCTAATGCCCCGGGGCATCTCATTCTCGCTAACGGTATCCTTGGAGCTCTTTCAAATCCATATGTTCAACCTCCTATGGGCTATGGTCTCTCTTCGGGAGGAGCCATCACCTCCAACACCTTTCCCCCTCCAGGGTAGCATGTATCCAGGATACAGACATGCCTCCTTCTTTTGCCCAACCTCCCCGATTACCTCAATGTTTCCCATCCTAACCATTATCCTTATCCACGACCCTAGTGTCCCAGCTCCTCCAAAGATTTGGACCTCCACCTCCCTTGCCTTCTCAACCCCAAACGAATAGCAACTACTACCCCCTCCAGGGGTAAGTATTTTGCACAAAGCAGGTGCGACTAATCCTCCTTCTTCTCAAAGAAAGAGGAAAGGTAATCAAAAATCAATCTGCCCCTCGGTAATCGTGGATCCAATCCTTCAGTATTGACTCCAACATTGCTAACCAGACAATAGGGCTCTCAACCTAACACGGACGAGCCTCTTCATACAAATAAGCCTTGTTTGTGTTGCGGTGTTTACGATCATTACACTCACGATTGTCCCCTATTACCACAGCATTCGGTAGATGTGGGAGTCTCAGGCTACATTGTGAGGACATCATGCCTCTCTATACTCGTTCCCCCCCAATGCAGCCTACTTCTCAACCTGCTGTGTTTACCAATCCTTTCCCTCAGCGAAGGATTCATGGCTACCCAACCACCTCACACACCGACAACCACTCAACCTTCCCCTTCTTTTTTCCTACGATTACCAAATCCTCATGATGAACTCGATACACCTTTACCCGTCAACCTTAACCCCGCAAACTCGGTCTCGTCAAGTACTCCCAAGCCTCTCACTCCATCTGTCCCCCGAGTCACCTTCTTCGAGTCCTACGAGCCTCTTTCGACACCCAATGGTCCCTTGTAGATCCCTCAACCCAAATTTGAGGTTCATACCAAGGTTCCTAAGGGCCCATTACGCCGAAATGCTACTTCGGTCGAGTTTCTCATTCGTATAGCATATTAGATGATTTGGCACAGGGATCCTCGCCGCCATTTCAACACTAGAACTCCTCCAGATCGTGTCCTTCTCAAAGGAAGGCTCTAATATCCGCCATGGGTCGTCGTAGATCCCGTTGATGACCAATTTATTGTTTTCGATGCCCGTCAATCGGACCACCCTCCCCTTCTCGCTTCCGTTTCTTTCCAAATCCTAGTCAAAATCTGGAACGACAACGTGGCTCGTGTATTATTAATGAGGAGGCATCTACCTGTGTGATGTATGCTTTGGTTTGAAAACAACTTGAATCTCCTAAGCTGGCCCCTTCCACCATCACCCTTCGTGCATGAGATGGCCATGCCTCCTAGCCCATTGGCCTATTCTGTAATTTTCCTATCACTCTTGTGGGAAAGAATGTTTGCATCGACGTTGAAGTCATCGATGCCCCTCTTGATTGTAACATTCTTTTGGGGCGTAGCTACACCTATGCCATGTCTTCTATCCCATCTGCGATCCACTGCAAGATGTTTTTCCCTCATAATGGAAAGATAGTCACCATTGACCAGTTGACATATCATGTGCCAAAAACTCGAGACCTCCCCCGAGTCGACCATCTCTTCCGTAGCCAATAAGAAAACCATCGATTCTTTGACTAGTGCCTCCCTCGACGTCTACAAAGACTCCTCCTTGCTTGGAACCTTCCCCGGTCTTCCTCCTCCTACTGTCTCCGATCCTAGCTTAGCGAATGTTTGCATGATGCAATCGTCTCTGGGCCGACCTTAAGGAGCCCACTTTGGCTAGTCAACAACCTCAACCTCACCCACTGCAACCCACTCCTAGCCCTTTGCCTCGACCCAACCGCACCTCTTCCTTCTCACCCTTCTCCTACAACTCGGTACCCATGAACCTTTCTACCCTCCTAGGTCGGTTTCCCTAGGTCTCAACCATCTTGGAGCCATCCCTCTTGGCCATTACCCCACCGGTCGATCCCTTTCCTTGCTCCCCCTCCCGCATTTTATTCGGTTCCCATCATGGCTACCCTATCCCCGCCCAATTTGACCTTGGGTATACCCATCTAGTACCTCGATCCTCCATCCACTACCCCCGCTTGGTCACCCCAAACCTTACATTGCTTTGACACTAGTTCAACCGGTTCCCTTAGCTTCTTCCATTGCTACAGGTGCCACCAAAGCACCTCAACAGACCCCTCTCCTATTGTGACAGACTCCGGAAACAAAATGAAAAGCTCGTAAGGGGGCATCCAATGACAAGGCTACCCCGTCACACCTTGCTCCTCCTTGGCCGCCAAAGTGCGCTATCCAAAGTGTGCCTTGTGTGTTGTTGTCGATCACGCCACCCATACATGTCTTGAGTTGCCACATCTCAAGACCATTGTCAATGAGACGTTTCCGTAATCCGATATCCCCGAGGTCTATGTCACTATACCCGATTCAATCCCAAAACTTAAAACCTTGTGCACTAATCACCCTTGTTCTTTGTGCGATTTCCATGGCCATTATACCCACATCCTGTCCCCCACCTTGACGAGTATTGTTCCACTTTATACGCATACTCGCTAATTCAAAGCCAAACATGACCATCTACCTTCTCACTTGTTTACGAATTCTCCCGCAGAGTAGCACCGTAAGACCTATCTACCCCAATTAACATTCCCCTCCCGATATTGAAATGACCGAGTCTTCAACCACCATTTATTACCTTTCATCATCCTTGCGATCCTCGACGGTCGTCCCCTTAGTGCATCCCCCCGATGTTTCGCCCGAACCCCCATCTCGCTTACTCTTTCTCGTCACCCCCCCATGACATTGCCCATGTGAGACTTTCTCCCCATAATCATGAGTCTAATATTTCTACCTCATCGATGATCCTCTTCCCTCCACTCTTCCCATCTTCCGATCAGATGAAGACATTATGGAAGCCATGACCAAACCTTCTTTTCCATGGGATGATATGCACCATCGTGCGTACTTCCTTCCACATCAATCCCATGACCAATATGCTCGTAGAATCTAAATACTTCATTCCCGATAAAGTCGATTGTTTTACAAATCCCATCCCCGCACTCGATGCTTTTGAAGAAGGAAATATGGCCAATATCTTTTCTACGATCAAAATTGACATTTTTGTCAAACCAAGAATTGAAGAACATATCACCTTGGGCGCCCAATACACTTCGGAAGAAATTGAAGCTTACACCAAGCTATTCAAAGAATTTTGTGATATTTTCACTCTGTCCTACTTAGAAATGCCTGGGACTCGATGCAGCCATTGTCGAACACCATATCGACAGATGGCCTAATTCCAATCCAAATCCTTCAAAAGTTGAGACCCATTCATCCTTCCGCACGTGAAGCTATCAAAGCCGAAATTGATAAGCTCAAGCAGGGCTAGTTTCATTTATCCCATCGAATACACCACTTCGGTGTCAAACCCAGCTCTTTTCCTCAAAAAACAAGGCACCATCCGTGTCCGCACCGAATTTCGTGACTTGAACAAATCTTGTCCCAAAGAAAACTTCCCCACACCATTTATTGATCAAATCATTGATGAGTGTGTGGGGGCATGAGGTTATATCCTTTATGGATGGATTCTCTCGGATACAACCAAATCATTATTCATCGTGCCGATCAACTTAAAATCGTGTTCATTCGTCCATGGGGAACTTTCACATACCAATTCATGCCATTCGGGCCGGCGCCACTTTTCGACGGGCCATGTCTTATTTTTTTCCATGAATTAGCTCATATTATCCTTGCCTATTTAGATGACCTTACCGCGCATCCGAAAAATTGGGCGCAACACCTCCATGATCTCGCGTACCATTTTCCTCTCGATGTCGCACGTACAATATCCACCTTAACCCATTGAAATGTGTCTTGTGCATTCCCTCCGGCCATCTTCTAGGCTTCATCATGTCTAAATATGGTATAACTCTTGACCCTTTGAAAGTTCAAGCCATTCTTGAACTTCTTATTCCCCGTACCTTACACCAGCCCTACACGAGTCTCCAAGGTAAAGCTATTTTTCTTCACCGGTTCATTCCCGACTATGCCACTAACACACATGGGTCCCTTAGACTTCTTCAATATAACATCCCATTTGTCCTGGGATACCTATGCTCATGGGTCTTTTGATGCCCTCAAGCATGCTCTCACATCCACTCCCTTGATCTCGTCCTCCCGACTTTGATCGATACTTCATCGTGTACATCTCCGCCTCCACCTATTTAGTCGTTGGCATCCTTATCCAAGAAGATGATAACGGTATTGAAAGTGTGATCTATTATGTCAGTAAGAACTTTGTCTGGTCTACCCGTATCATACTCACATGAAGAAAAATTAGTGTTGGATGTCGTGTTCTCGGTCCAAAAACTACGTCATTAAATCCTCATGCGTTCCACCAAGGTTGTGACTAATTCCAACCCCATGGCTTTCCTATTGAGCCTCCGCATCCTCGTGGGAAGTATGCTCATTAGGTCTTTATCCTTCAAGAATTCAACCTAAAATTTGTCACACCAAAAAGTAAGAAAGGTTTAGCCCTCTCCGAACTCATTTATGAATTACCTACCGATACGCAAAGATCCTCCGGTTAATGATGCTCTTCCCGATGAACACTTATTCGCCATTACCACATACGACCCTTGGTATAGTGATATCCTTAATTACATGGGAACCCAAATGTTTGTCCTTCATCTTGACTATGATGCTCGCCAGCAGTATCCGACACCAAGCCCCCCGCTACCTTCTCGCTTCGGTGACGACCTTTATCGTCGCAGATGTAGATACTTTCCTTCGTCATTGTCTCACACATGCCGAAGTCGAGCAAGTATTCAATGCCCTGCTCATAGCGGTGCTTGTGGTGGCCACCTCTCCGGTCTTGCTACCGCCCATAAAATCATGCGAGCTGGGTATTTTTTGGCCTTCTCTCTTCGATGATTTCATTGAAGCAAAGTCAAACACCGTTCCAATTGCCAACATTTCGCCCCTAAGGCGTGAGCTCCTCCTCGCTCCCCTCCATCCTCGTCGTCACGACTAGTCCCTTATGTAAATGGGCCATTGAATTTATGGAGTGTCGACCTCCATCCGTTGGTAACCATAAGTATATCATCGTGGCGGTTGACTATTTCAGAAAATGGGTTGAGGCTATGCCAAAAATTTAACAACACGGCTACTACCGCAGCCCTCTTTTTCTTTAACCATGTTATTGGTCGATTTGAGGTTCCAAAAAAATTGGTGTCCGATCATGGCCGACATTTTGAAGATGAGATATGGCGTGAGCTCTCCTCACTATTGGGTTTTGAACATAAATATTCCTCCTCCTATTACCCCCCAAGGCAATGGCCAGAGTTGAAGCTCGTCAATAAAATCCTTAAAACCATGCTTCAATGGACGGTGAATAAGTACAAAACCAACCGGCATCTCAAGCTCTTCCTCGCTTTATGGGCCTATATAACTTCGTTAAAACCACCACCAGAGTTTACCCCTTTCCACCTTGTTTTTGGAGAGGAGGCAAGTCTTATCGATCGAGTGTGAAATCCCTTCCTTTCATCTAGCCATTGAACTTCTCTCTCGATACCCAACCTCTAGAAAAACAATTTATCATGCTTGAGCGCACTTCCAAAGGCTATTGTGTTGCATTACAAACCCTTGAAGCAGACTAAGAAATGTACCAAAGCTCAAGATGACCGAAAAATTCCACCCTCGTACTTTTCACGAAGGTGATCTTGTTCTAGTTTATGACCATGCCCACGATGTCCTTGTCATGGGAAGTTCGACTCATTATGGCTAGGCCCTTACATCATCAATAAAGACCTGGGCAAGGGGGCATACTCTTAGAATACTTTGAAGGCCACCTCCTTCCTAATCCTCGCGATGCACTCTATCTTAAGAAATATTACCCATAGCATTTCTCTCTCGAAATGCATGTTTTATTTTATTTAAGATAGCCAACATCTATTCATTTTTCCCTGATTTGATACTTCACCAAGACACATTTTTTTTCCATGAAGGGTCTATTCACCTCTCCTCCAAATCTAATTTCCTCACTTACAACACTTGTACTTGGTGCACCACTTTTGCCTCCTTACTTGTCCTTTTTCGTGTCGATTTTCGTCATGAGATACCCCCTTGTACTCATGTTTTTTATGGTCCTCCATTTGGACCTTTACTCGTGTGGTAGCACCATTGAGTCGCCCTTGTTTAGAGCATCTACGTTGAGTCATCATCACATTCATGGAGTCTATCCCGAGTCCATTTTTCTCCCCATCATAGTCCTCCATCCTTCATTGCTTGGTCCCTCTCGTCATGTCGCACATTATGGCCTTCATCCCCCACCGTCCCCTATCCCTCATGATATCATATCGGTCGCTGCCAAGTCATCCATGCCCTTTATGCTCTAACAAGGGAATTCATCCATTCACTACTCGCATCCCCCACTTCGTCATCATCATTAGTGTTCGTCCGTCTCGTCGCTCTACTATTTTCTCTCATGCCTTAGTTGAGGATCCCTTATTGCCTCACCTATGATGGACCTCCTTCTATTGACATCAACTTATTCATTCCGGAAGACGTGCCTAGAGGGTCGTGTACCTTGGTTCCAGATCTTCCACACTTATTTGGTGCCTCGAATAAGGAAAAAGGGATTTCTCCTTACCCTTTTACTTGATTTTTTCTCGCCTTGAGCTCCTTTTAGCATGATCGAGATCCGTATACTTGATGGTATAGTGATGCACAGCAGAGATATTGGTGATTCTTAGGTGTGTGTGAGATGTCTCAACCTTCATGAGAGGGTGGCCCCGCGGTAGCCCCCCCACATGCTCGGATGACCTCTTCCTCACGACCTTCGATGCAGCTCCATACATTTGATGATTTCGGCCTTAGCCGCTTGTAGCACCTCTTTGATTTGCATGTATCGACTCGGATTTTATGAGCCCTTCCCCGTTGATAGGGGGGCATTTGGGTTGTATTTGTATCTCATGTACTCATATATTATTGTATAAGTCTTGGATGTTATCTCAGGGCACAACATGTATGTGGGATTCATCCTTATATATTTTATCTAGCTCTGCTTATGCCAAACGATGTACTTTATAGTTAGGTCCCTTGTTTATCGGATGCACTATTCTTTTGTACTTTGTCTCGTAGGTGTTTGGTCAATTTAGTGTGTCCTAAATTGCCGCATTTAATTTTCAATCCGGGAATCGTAAGTCGATGAAGTGCGGTGCACTATATGTGCAAGATAACCTCTTTCTTAACTTTTTGTCGTTTATGGTCTTTCTAAGGTGAAATGGAAATTCTAAAGTGAAAAACAAGTTTGGTTATAATTGTTCAAGGAAGTGATATCCCCTATAATGATTTACCAATCTCGAAACTTTAAAAAGCAAATTGAAATTACAAATGACAAAAGAAAGTAAACTGCTGAAATGGAAAGTGTTGTTAATCTAATGAATCAAAACAAGAAACTAGTGAATATGAAAACTAAACTATTCTTGTCAGCTAACCGAACACAAAAGAAAATACGCTTATGGAAATTCAAAATTGCACTGAAAGAAATCTAAATCAGATTACATCAATTCATTTTCTCGACCCTTCATCATTAGACCACTCATGACTTGCGGAAGTAATCATAAACAACTTGTGTAACTCGATATTTAATTTGCGGAAAGTAAACTAATACTAAACCATACATACATGATTCAATCCCTCGCCATCAGTCCCACTTTGTGGCTTTCGGAGGCAATTGAAGATGTCATACATGATTCAATATATCTAAGTTTGCGGAAAAGAAACTAATACTAAACTACACACTTCATCATGCAGACCCCCTCACCATCATCCCAAATTGTGGCTTTCGGGAGGAAAACTCAAGACGCTATGAGCGACTTAATATATCTAATTTTGCGTAAAAGGAAACTAATACTAAACTACACATCTCATCATGCGACCCCTCACCATCGGTCCCAAACTTTGTGGCTTTCGGAGGTAGTCGAAGACACTATGAGTAGCTTAATATGTCTAATTTTAACTACTCGAATCGGATAAACAAAACTCGAAGTGCACAAGACAAAATCAAGTTAAACAAAGACCGTGAAAGAAAACTAGCAGTTAGGAATAATATCGCTTTCATATCATTAGCAAAAATACTATGAAAATGCCCCCGATCATCTACCTAAAACCCGCACAAGAAAACTGATCGATGATTTAACAATCATAAAAACATAAAAGACAGAATGCAATGGAAATTACGAAATGTATGAACAAAGGAAATAAAACAACTATGAAATATGAACATGTAATGAGTTATGATACAATGACTCGCTTAAAGAAATGAAATGAAAAATATATACATTAATACACGTAACCTCGGTACGAGCGGAGGCCCTCTACGCAGCTACGGTATGATCTTCAAACACGAATTAAGTCGTGAAACGGAGTTTTTCACATTAAAAAGAAAGTCATTACGGGTCGGGTGGTATTACGGCTCAAGGCGGCAGTAATCACCACATAACAGAGTACGCACATCAACTTAACGGATATATCAACTAACAACTATCAACTCACATTCACCAACTCTACGTGCGTATGCAAACGCTCTTTATAAAGCAATAAAATGTAACTGGTATCTCGAAGTTTATGATAGCAGCCCGAAGACGCAGACCACTAAGGCCACAGATTTAGGAGTATGGCCATGTTGGAAAACGGATCTATGGAAGGTGGGCGCTTAAATTCAACTCCGGAACTTTGCACGAGATGTCAATTAACCTCCGTAAGCTTGGAAACGGCCGTATGGATGTTTTTATGCCACCTAAAACGAGTCCAGCCCGACATAGAACTCCACAGCTTGGACTTCCACGTGGATGGCTTTGACGACGGCTTTCCTCGACGAATTTACTTGAACCAATAGGACACGAACCATGTCCTTGTCATTCCTAGCCTCGCCCATGTGGCTCGTTTCCTTCGTTGACACCGTAACATTGATTTCCCACAAAATAGCCGCGGAAAGTTACGGCCGACGCGGAAAGTGACAAGTTTCCGCGTATTGTATGAACAAAATCTAAATCAAATAGAAAACACACAAACATAATTAAAAACCATGTTAGATACCCTTTTGCACATGATATTTGACAATTTTGGAGGTTTAGGTGAGTGAAAGAGATATGGAAAAGTGTATGGAAGAGAGACAAATTTGGGACTCAACATACCCCCACCGTGAAGGTGTTGCATGTCCTCATGCAACCAAAATTTTGACACTCTTTTATTCAATTCATGTGCCTTGATACTTCACCCAACACATCTAACCCCCCTTCTCTTCTTCTTTGGTACCGCCATCATTCCGGGTTTCTTCATGAGGCACTCGAATTTGATATTCACAAGTGCTCGCCTCAATTTTTTGGCATTTCCTTTTTAGCTTCTTATTTTTTCTTTTTGCCAAATACCCAAATGTAACATAGTATTGTCATGGATAATCTTGTACGCTTTGCCTTGCTCTTTGAGTGTTTCATTTTCATTTTTGATATGCCGATTCAAAAGCTCAAGCTCAAAAATCTCTCCCGTTTTAATGATCGAACCAAGTTATCCCGCCAATGTAGGAGGTCGAATAGAAGAGGTGCTTGGACTCGTAGGCCGCCTTCTCCAGGGGATTCTATATAGTCATAGACCTCCCTACTGTTTGGGGTCTACTTCGGTGTCTTTTTTCATTGATCTGTCCCTCAAAATGCCGCAAGGGAGAATTATGTTCAAAATTTGGCTGAGGAGAACTTTTATCAATATTTTCGCGAGAATAAGATGGAGTACGCTCATTGTCCGATTGGGAGTGAAAGGAGTCGGGTTCACTAACCGATCGAAATGGACTATGGTCGCTGGAGATCGGATCGATGTCTCTTCACCCAAATCAATGAAATGAGGACCTTTAATTTGTGTTTTTCCTCGCTTTTCCTTAAGCCTCACATTTGTTTCTCCTCACTTCGCCGTGGTACATTACCCTTTTGTTCTTGTTTTCCGTTTTTTGCCTTTTTAGATAGAGATGACTCGTTTTTGAAGAAAAAATTAATCTCTCGTGATAGAATTTGGTGATCTTCTTCTTCGGAAGAAGAAGTTTTTATGGACGAGCCTCAACAATTTCTTTCCCTTTTGATATTATTGGCTTCTTAATTTTGATTTCCTTCTTCTTCCTTTTTTACCAATCTCTCTTCTCTATCATTTTTCTTCATAGTAATAGTAGAAGTATCTTGGATTTCATCTACTCGTTCTTTTCCTTCTACTTCTTTTGCTGTGCTAGCTGCGGAACTTCCCGTGTAGGAGCAACTTGGGTTTCAACATCCATTTTCTTTCTTCTACTCCTTCTAATTGGATTACCTTCAGAATTTCCCGAGGTTCTTCAAAGAAGTTTCTTACTAAGAATTGTTCCCATGTATCTTTTCTTTCTTTTAGCTCCTTTTCAATCAAAATTTTTTATAAGCCCATGATGATATAAATGAGGCTCTACATCTCCTAGGTGTTTTTGCACAGCCACAACCATTTTCTTCAAGCTATTGAATAGGAAATAAGGAAGATTGAGAGTTTGGTTTTCAAGGAAATTCATCAATATCCCAGTATGATACATGTACATAGAGCCAAATCGGCCTTCACATGTGATAAATTTCTGAACAATGAGTAATAAAGTGGCCCATTCATCTTTTATTGCATGCACTCGGGATTCCTCTTTTGAAAACAAGGATATCCATACCTTGATTTCGTGAGGATTGTTCTCCATGCCTCATCACCGATACTTTTGTTTTTGAACCATCGTTCTCCTTCACGAAGAAGTTCTGTGGTCGCCGCTATTGATGCTTCATTAACCAAAAACTTGAGGTCTCCCACTTCCCGCACTCCGAGCCATCAAATGATCTTGCAAACGCTTTGGTAACTTCTCCGTGGTAACCGGAATTTCTGAATAAAACGCAGCCCATTTAGCTTTTCTCAACATCTCTTTTGCTTTGTGGAAATCCTCTATGAACTTCGGTCCTTCCGGCTGCGCCCTTAATAATTTTCCCCATTTTACTTCTCTCGTGCTTCGACGAGCTTGCCTCTGAGTGGGTTTTAAGCGGAAGTGGAACGATGGAATACACGGAGTCGAGCACAATGCTGTGGGGATGTTATCACAAACGGAAATGAGCACCATACACGGAAATGGAATAAGGCTGTGGGTGAATATACGAGAATGAGAGTGAGTAAAAGGAACGGAATGGAGTGAAACAGGGAATGAGAATGAGTAGAGTGAGGTTTTGTAAACACGACGGAGAAACGACAAAGAAGTTAACAAAGCATAATGCATTCGGCAGTATTTTGAATTTTTGGTGGTCGTGTCATAAATATGAACACGTTTCAATCAATGATTATGGAGTTATGCGGCTTGTAAGAGTCCTTTGTCAACTCAAATACGTATCATTATCTTGGGGTGGGCTATTTGAACATGAGTAAGAATCGGAATTTCAATAATGAAGCCGTTTGTGAATAAATGCAAGAGGATAACATAGAGATCGTGGAAGGTTACTGATCGTCAATATAATCATTGCGCGTTATGGTAGAGCTCATAGTTTAGAATTACATAAAAATGTGTCTTTTATACTATTTGAAATAAACTTTATTCATACCTTTGGAATCCTTGCTTTTGCCCTTGGTCTTCAACTCGATTGATCTTCATTAGTGTCTTGAATGTCCCATTGATCCTCTCCTCGCATTTTATTTCATGATTTTATGAAAACAACAACTAACTCATACATTCTTTTTTGAAAAAGCGAGTAGTAGTGCAAATTTCACGGAATGCAGCTACGGTCAGCGGGCAGTCGAGTACAACAAGCGGAAATGCATGTCGGGCCGCGGAAACCGTAACACGGCTATTACTTGGTCTGAAATAGAAATGAACAAATGACAAATGACCAGTGGAAATGGTCATAAAAAGATTTTTATTGATGGAATGGATGAGATGAAGTGGAATGAAGTGAAATGAAATGAAATGAAATGAAATGAAATGAAATGAAGTGAAATGAAATGGAGTGGGTGGTGAGATAAAATGAAATAAAAGACAGATTTTTTTTGGAAAAATATAGAGTGTCGGTGTCTCGATTTTCACCCCATATTTTTCGTATAAGACTGCCAATCGATGATTGGTTTTCGAGTGCTTATACCATCTTCTCTTTTTTTTTCTCTCTAACTTGAAAAACAAAAAACTAGCTTGGTAGAGAAGAAGGATTCTTACAGTACCGACCGATTGCTAGAACTTTCTTGAAACAACTTGACAAAATCCTCTTTAGAGAGTGGCTTATGATAAACTTTCAATCTACTGCCATTCACTAAAGAGGAGTTTGAAAACTCATCGATGGTCTTGATTCTTACTGACTCCATTGTTAAAGACCTCGTCGATCTCATATGGCCCAAGCCAATGAGTCTGAAATTTCCCTTGAAAGTCTTTAAACTTGGAGTCAAATAACAATGCCCAATCTCCTTCTTGAAACTTCTTCTCTTTGATATATTTGTCATGCCACTTAGTTCTTTGATATTGAACTAGATCGGTTCTTAGAATTGCTTCTTGTCCCGATCTCATCTAGTGAAAGGGTAGGTTTCTACTCTCTGGCAGCTATCACACCTTTTGACATATTGTTTTGCATCTTTGAAGAGAGAAGGCCAATAATATCCCAAGGAAAGGATTTTATAGGTCGTCCTTTTGTCCGCAAAGTGTCCACCGCATGGTTCATCATGACATGCCTTAAGAATGTCGAGCATTTCATCTTCCCCGACACATCTTCCGATCACAAGATCTGGCCCCGTTTTTAAACAATTCGTTAGAAATCCATGAATATATTGAACTCTCCCCGAATAATTTTTCATTTTTCTCTTGGAAATAAATGTGAAGGTAGTTTCCTGTAACCAAATAGTTAGCAATATCTCAGACACTAAGGGGTCTTAATAGTTACCGCAAACAAATATTCATCGGGAAACTTATCTTCTACGGGAGAATCTTCTTTAGTATTTTGAATTCTAGACAAGAAATCAGCTATCTGTATTCTATTTTCCTGGTCTATCTACCACAAAGTAATATTGAATTCTTGCAAAAGTAAAAGCCATCTTGTCACTCGCCATTAGTAACGGGTTTGTTCATTAAATATCTAATTGCGTGAATGTGTCGGTATGAATAAAAGTTTCATAGCCTCTATGTAATGTCTAAACTTATTAATTGCATGAACAACGGCTAAGAATTCTTTTTCTACCACAGTATAATTCAACTACTGTGGGAGTCAAATTTTCATCGGTGTAATAAATGGCATAAGGAATTAAATCTTTTTGACCCAACACGGCTCCAAGAGTCAGTATCCGAAAGCATCCGTAGAAATATGGAAAGGAAGTTTCCAATTTGGTCCTCTCAAGATAGGTGCTTCGGATATTCTTGCTTTTTAAAGTTTCAAAAAGCGGATTGACAATCGGGATCCCATTTAAATTCACAAGCCTTTTGTAAGCAACTTGAAGAGTGGAGATGCTATTTTAGTGAAGTTTTCTATAAATCTTCTATAGTAACCGATGAAATCCTAGAAAACTTCTAACATCTCTTTGACAATTTGGAATAGGCAACTTGGAGATGACTTCAACTTTTGATCTATCAACTTTAATTCCATCTCCCCGAAATATGATGTCCTAAAACAATCCCTTCGATAAACATCATAAAGCATTTTTCATGGCTTAATGAAAGGTTTGTTTCTTTACATCTTATGAGAACTTTTTCCAAATTTTCTAATGCCTCTTCAAATGAATTACCATAAACTCGTGAAAATCATCCATATAAACCTCTACACAATCATGGATTAGATCAGAAAAAAATTCCTAGTACCGTTCTTTGGAATGTTGTTGGGTGCATTACATAACCCAAAAGGAAGCACTCTGGTAGGAAAAAAGTTCCCCATGGACAAGTAAATGTGGTCTTATCTTGATCTTCGAGTGCTACCCGAATTTGATTATAGCCACTAAAAACCATCCAAAAAATGAAAAGTACTTTTTACCTGCTAATGTATCTAATACCCGATCAATAAAAAGGCAAAGGAAAGTGATCCTTCAAAGTTGCTTTGTTCAACTCCTCGTAATCAATGCATACTCTCCATTTACCATTCTTTTTAGGTACTATAACCAAAGGAGAAACCCATCGGCTATCCGAAATTGGATAAACGAAGCTTTACATTGAGAAGTTTTTTGGAGCTCTTCTTTCACTATCTCCCTAAGATTTGGATTCATCCTTCTTTGAGGTTGTCCGATTGGTCTACTATTTTCCTCAATATAGATATGATGGATGCAAGTCTTGGGATCAATACCCTTCATGTCAAAGTATACTCCCATGCAAATGCAAGAGAATGTTTTTGCAAGATTCTCGGTTAGTTCTTCTTGCTTGTGACTTCTCCGGATGTTTGTTGATATTTAATGTCTTTTCTCGGGAAAAATCTCAAAAACGAACTACCAAATTCTTCCATAGAGTAAAGAGACATTTGTCTTGATGATAAATATTCTATGTCGTATTCCAAGCCGAAATTGTGTGGGGTCATATTCGAAGTTATCTCAAAATTTTCTAATGTGTTCGTAATTTGACTATCCTCACTAATCTCGTAAATGGTAAAGACAAAGTTGTATAGTGTTCTCATCATCGACCCATTCATTGTCTCTCATTTCGTAATTGCTCATGCGGAGGATACAAATTGAAATTCTTTGTCGAATTACCATTAGAAATGTACATGTCTCCGGCATCTACAACTAATAAAAGCATCAGTCCGTGGCTGCCAAGGTCTTCCTAAGATAATTGGATGTCCTCCTAGATTACTTTTGGGAGTCAAAATCATAAAGTCTACTCGGATATTCCCAAGAATCTAAGGAGACCGAAATATCTTCTAATACACCATCCGGTTTAATAACCGATCGATCCGTAAGTTGCAATAAAGTAGGTGTAAAAAAGAAGGTTAGGAAGTTTTAAATCTGTTCCATAGTCATGCTCCACTCATAATGTTGATAGCGGCCCCTAAGTCAATCAATGTGTTTGGAATTTCTATCCCATTTATATGTGTCTTTGACAATTGGACTTCCAGGGATCTACATACTTCTGCATGGCAATTTTTCCCATCATAATGTCGCAATCTTTCCTACCAGGGTGGATTCTTCTTGTGTCCTTTAGCTTTCTTCCTGGTCTTTTGAAACTCAACTCCTTTATGGTTTTTGCTAGAATAGGAATTTCTCGAATGGCTTGTAGCAATGGAATCTCTGATACAAACATTCTTCAATTCATCTAGAAAGTCATGGTAGGCAACAAAATTTGTTTTTCCACCCCCTTATCAATTTGTAATCTTTCCGGAAAAGGAGGTGTAGATGAAGATACAAAGGTTGCTCAACTATAGGAGTTGTGGATGCTAGCTTTTTCTTTTTCTCTTTTTGAATTTTTGAATTTTGAAGAGATTCTTCCTCGGAACCCTTATTGACTTGAAGAGAGTCCTCCTCGGAGGTATCTTGCTCTTGAATGTCTATAGAAGGTTTTTCTAAAACTCTACCGGATCCGAGTTGTACATCGTTGAGAGGAACAATCATATAGGTAGGAAATTGTTGTCCTTCTACCATATAAGTAGTTTGAGGATTCTTATTGTTAGGATTTGGCAATGGCCGAGTCGGAAGTTGATTTGTCTTCTGTTGGTATGGGAGCATGAGTTGAGGATTTGTATTTTGTTGAGAAGGTTGATGTTGTGGAAATGGCAATGAAAGTTGTTGTGGATTTTGGCTTGGAAATTGTGGAGCTTGTTGGTTTTGAAAAAGATGGAGGATATTGATAAAATTGAGCAAATCTCCCATAAGGATTTTGCATCCCTTGTACCCATAGGTCGATATGAGTTTTGATGTTGGGAGCCAAGGTTGTTGCCAAGGAGTCCAATTTGGTGGGGTTTGAATATTCATAGGGTTATTAAACCCTTGAGATTGTTGTCCACCGTCAAGGTCTCCTTGCGACAAACATGAGAGAGATTCTATTGAATTTGGATCTTCTTGAAAAATGACTTTTGAGTCCCAGAGATTGAAGGACAATCCTTGATTTCATGATTTTCCGAGAAAATCATACATGTTTCTACAACTTTTGCATCCAAGGGACATTCCCTTAAAGCATGTTTCTTTCTACATTTCGGACAAAAGATGGCTAAAGCATCTGCTTTCTGATTTCTGCTTGTTTTGGATTTTTAAGGGTGTCTAGTTGTTCACTAAGACCCCCTAAGATATCAGCTTTTAAAATCATCAAGCATATTACCAATATCCTCCCTACTTACTCGATCCAGCTTGCAGATTTGTTAGCCCTAATAAGAGAAGATATCCCTAGGCCCTTTTCTAGTTTTAGATCTTCCCCTTGAGAATTGGATACATAGTTCCGTTATATCATGAAATGGGAGTTGAGAAATGTCTCCTTTACCCATCATGTTTAAAATGTCTATCCATTCATCTCTAATGGCTTTTAATAGGAGGGCTTTCAAGGTTTCATTATCTAAGTTGCTCATCTTTGCTCTTTTCAAGTTGTATTGAAATCTTTCAATTAAGTCTTCCAAATTTTCATCTTCTTTTTGCATCATTTTGAATACCTCATCCTTATGATTGGTGGGCATACAATAGTCCAAGTATCTATCCAAAAATGTTTGTTTCATATCATTCCAAGTCCCGATAGATTGAGTGGCTAATCCCATGAACCATTTCAAAGAAGATCCCTTCAAAGTTGAAGGGAAACAGTTTGAGTTTTTGAGAATCTTCCATATAGTCATAAGTTCAGAACACTACTTCAAACTCAAACGGAAATGTTTCGTGATCTTCACTTCGTGAATCCATAAAAGTTAGGGAGAACGAGATGGTGAAATATTTTTCATTGTTGCATGAGTTTCCCTCATCAACTATAGGGAATCCAAGAAAATCGTCCCTATTTCTACCATTATTTCCTTCACCATTGTTATCTTCATTATCTCCTCCTCCTCTACCCTCCACCTCTATTTATTACTTCCTCTCGCCATGATAGTTTCTTTAGAGTCCTTATAGTCCTCTAGTTCTTCTATCAAGGAAGGATGAGAGAAAGTTTCTTTGTTTTCTAAGTAGGCTTTAGTAGGTGGTGTAGGAGAATCCTCTAATTCAGCGTTCTTTGGCTTCCAAAAAATCTTAAGGCTAGGGGTAGATGATGGTGAATCGGTCTATGCCTTAAGAAGATGGAGTTGTGAAAATCGAACTCTTGGCTTTAGCTATAAACCTTCCCCTAGAATCTCTTGCTCTATGCATGTCATTTTTTTATTTTTTAAATAAAAGTTGGGCTAATAATTCTCTTTCCGATCTTCCAGATCACACTAGGTGCAAGAAGAGAGCATACTTAAGAAATTACTAAACCAATAACTCTCTTTTCCGATCCTCCGCATCACACTAGGTGCAAGAGGAGAGCATACTTCAAGAAGTTATCAAGTTTTCCCTTCTTTTATGATTTTATGTGTAAGAAATTGGCTACCTAGTTACACTTCCCCGACAACGGCGCCAAAATGTTTTTCGGTCAATTTAGTGTGTCCTAAATTGCCGCATTTAATTTGTCAATCCAGGAATCGTAAGGCGATGAAGTGTGGCGCACTATATGTGCAAGATAACCTCTTTCTTAACTTTTTTGTCGTTTATGGTCTTTCTAAGGTGAAATGGAAATTCTAAAGTGAAAAACAAGTTTGGTTATAATTGTTCAAGGAAAGTGATATCCCCTATAATGATTTACCAATCTCGAAAATTTAAAAAGAAACTTTGAAATTACAAATGACAAAAAGAAAGTAAAGCTGCCTGAAATGGAAAGATGTTGGTAATCTAATGAATCAAAAACAAGAAACTAGTGAATATGAAAACTAAACTATTCTTGTCATAGTCGAACACAAAAGAAACTACGCTTATGGAAATTCAAAATTGCACTGAAAAGAAATCTAACCGATTACATCAATTCATTTTCTCGACCCTTCATCATTAGACCAGCATGACTTTCTGGAAGTAATCATAAACAACTTGTGTAACTCGATATTTAATTTGCGAGGAAAGTAAACTAATACTAAACCATACATACATAGATTCAATCCCTCGCCATCGCACAGCCGTGGCTTTCTGGAGTGCAATTGAAGATGTCATACATGATTCAATATATCTAAGTTTGCGGAAAAGGAAACTAATACTAAACTACACACTTCATCATGCAGCCCCTCACCATCACTCCGCGTGGCTTTGAGGAAAAGCGAAGACGCTATGAGCTTGACTTAATATATATAATTTTGCGAAGAAGGAAACTAATACTGTAACCACACATCTCATCATGCGGCCCTCACCATCGCTCCAGTTGTGGCTTTCGGAGGTAGATCTGAAGACACTATGAGTAGCTTAATATGTCTAATTTTGCCTACTTTGAATCAGATAAACAAAAGCGGAAAGTGCACACAGCAAAAGTCGGGAGTTAAACAGAGATCGTGAAAGAAAACTAGCAGACGGAATAATATCGCTCTCATATCATTAGCTTATACTATGAAAATTCCTGGGTCAGTACATCTACCTAAAAGCGCACGCACAAGAAAACCGATCAAAGTGATTTAACAACAATCATAAAAACATAAAAGACGAGAATGCAATGGAAATTACGGAAATGTATGAACGAGAAATAAAACAAATATGAAATATATGAACATGTAATGAGTTATGATACAATGACCGCTGGCAAGAAATGAAATGAAAAAATATATACATTACTGCTACGTAACCTCGCGAGCGCCCTCTATAGCAGTTTCTGCATGATCTTCAAACATGAATTAAGTTGTGAAACGTAGTTTTCACATTAAAAAGAAAGTCATTACGGCCGGTGGTATTACGGCTCAAGGCGGCGTAATCACCACATACCGCAGTACGCACATCAACTTAGCAGATATATCAACTAACAACTATCGACTCACATTCACCAACTCCTTACGTGCGTATGCAAACGCTCTTTATAAAGCAACAAATGTAACCTTTGCTCTCCACCGAAGTTTATGATAAGCGACCAGCACGTAGACCACTAAGTCCACGGATTTAGGAGTATGGCCATGTTGGAAAACGGATCTGTGGAAGGTGGGCGCTTAAATTCAACTCCAGAACTTTGCACGAGATGTCAATTAACCTCCGTAAGCTTGGAACGGCCGTATGGATGTTTCTATGCCACGCAAAACAGAGTCTAGCCCGTAGCATAGAACTCCACGCTTGACTTCCACGTGGATGTGCTTTTGACCGCGGCTTTCCTTGACGAATTTACTTGAACCAATAAGGACACGAACCATGTCCTTGTCATTCTGGCCTCGCCCATGTGGCTCGTTTCCTTCGTTGACACCCGCAACATTGATTTCCACAAAATAGGCACGGAAAGTTGCGGCGGGCACGTTTGAAAGTGACAAGTTTCCGACACTGTGCTGAACAAAAATCTAAATCAAATAAGAAAACACACAAACATAATTAAAAACCATGTTAGATGCCACTTGCACATGATATTTGACAATTTTGGAGGTTTAGGTGGGTAGAGAGAGATATGGAAAAGTGTATGGAAGAGACGACACTCGGATCGCCAAACGGTAGGGCATAGGTATGCCTCCCCCGCCGCCTCTAGGCACAGGTACCCTTTGATAAAATGAGACTTTTTGCACACAACAAGTCCCGTCTTCTCGGGGTCTGATTCTCCCCGGCCACATTGGGCTACTTTGCATTTCTCTGCTATTGTTTGACTTCCCCTTTTGATGTCGAGTGAATTGAGTTCTTACAACGTACTTCGGTCATACGATTTGCTCCTAACACTCATACGCTGGGGGGCAATCTGTTACACCATTTTTTGGTCATCTAACCTATTATCATTAGATGGACCCAAGTACACTATGTAAGACCAATTTTACCCTAAGTAAAATTGCTTTCACTATGTAAAATAACTTAATAAAACACATTTATTAGGTTGTTTATGGTCTAAACAGGAAACCCCAAGGGGAAATATTAAACAAATCTATATTTTTTTGGTTTTCCTCATGGAATAATTAATTAAACAGTAATTTAATTATTATTCCTAGTCATATTTAACTCAAAACAAGGAAATTAATTAGATAAATCCTTATTTATCTTATTATTTTCTAGGAATAATTATTTAAATCTTATTTAAATAATATTCCTTGTTAAATATGACTAAATCATTTATAAATAATTAAATAAATCATTATTTATTTAATTATCATTTAACCTCTTCCTTAAAAATAATAAATAAATCATTTATTTATTTATTATTTACAAATAAAGAGATTTGACCCAAGTCAAATGCCTTTTCCCTCCAACAAATATAATAAAATATTCCATAAAAGGTGGATCTAGATTTGGTTAATATTATTTTAATCATGCACCAAGATCTAGAATGACCCAATATTTTGTTATAAATAGAATGGTTTTCCCATTCATTTGTCACCTTTTGTTTCCTATTAGATCACTCTAGATCTATGCTCTTGGTCTGACTTTGAGCCATTATCATTGTCAAATTTTCCATTATTTCAGTTTGTGAGCTCCCTTTGAGTTCTATATTTGTCTAGGTTTTCTACACCAACAAGGGAGAGAAATTCTAGATATGAAGTGTTGAGGATTTTCACGAACCCATCCCATTGAGGAGAATTGGAAACACCTTTCTCATTTTCCTCCCAGGTGCCCTTAATATAAAAATTCTTTCAAAAATATTGTTCTTGTCTTGTCTATTGGATGCATGGAGAAAAATCTTATTTTTACTGCTTAATGTCTTTTTATGCATAGATCTGGATTTGTGTAGCATTTATCTTGATCAAATAACTACAGATTTGAAGATATTGGCAGCCATATTTGATGTTAGGGCTATATTTTATGCGTAGATAAAGTGGTATTTTTTCGTACACTTCGACAAAATATTCATACGAACACTCCTCTTACATTGGGTTCGCCCTTTTTAGCTACTGTTATTCCTCCTAGTCCTCGCCGTCTTTTAGAAGATCTAGCAGTAAGGTCAAATATGGGCTCATCCAATCCTTCTCCTAGTGAGGAAATCCCCACATCTTATGAAGATTACTATTTGTTCCCAGAAGACAACCCCGAGTTATCTGTCATGTCTTCACCTAGTCCATCACTTCCAGCGGGATATAGATCCTTAAGTTAGATTATGACTGCCGTCGCCTCCATGGGAGTATCAACTTTGTCTATGAGGCTGGTTATTCCTTTGTTAGGGATGTCCCCAAGGACACCTCTCACGTCATCTCCTCAGGTCACATCAATACCTATTAGGCCTACCATCTGTGTAGCTACATCTACACCCGCTTTTACTACTCAGCCCGTAAGGACCGTGTCACTTCTCGAAGACGTCTACATAGCATTTGCTATTTCGAAGAATATCTCTCTTGAGGAGTATCAGTTGTCTCTACAACATTCAAACTCCAAGGTTGGTCAATCCTCTCAAGATCCCAACTGTCCTTATTTTTCTCGTTATGCCCAGGATGATACACCTGTTTACATTTTTCCATAGTAGCACGATGAGCAAGGAAACCCTCTACATTTTCCTACTCCAGAGGCTTATCAGTATGTTCAAGGTTTTTTGTCTGCCCAGGTTGGGAAACCTTCCAACCTGCAAGGACAACCCTTCCAGGGACAACCTTCGGGCCAGCCTAGTTATCTATATGACCCGCAAGGACAACCCTTACAGGGCCAACCTTCGGGCCAGTAGGGGTTGTTATACGGTCTGCAAGGACAATCTTACAACCCTCAAGGTCAACCTGTATAGCCTCACCCTGTGGTCCAACCAGGGAAACCGCAAGGACCAACAGGTCAACCGGGGTACCAATTGGGGTTGTTTTATGGTCCTGGGGCGCAAATCCAACCCTCTTAACCTATAGTGCAACCTCTGCAACCTCAGTTTCCTATCAGTTCGAATGTTACAAAACCACGACCCTCTTATAGTCCTGTTACAGGTCAAACTAGTTATCAGGCACAGCCTAGCCCTATCCAGCCACCAAGCCAACCGGCCCATCCGGCGAAGCCTGGTGTCCCTCTTCAGCCAGGTCAACCTGTTCACCCAGGTCAACCTGTTCAACCAGGGCAGCCCGCTCAGCCAGGTCAACCTGTCCAACCAGGCCAGCCTACCCATCCTGTCAACCCTGCTCAACAATCGATTTGCTCTATGCCACAGCCGAATCTGACTATGCGCGCAACTTATCAGGCTCAACAAGGCCCTACTTACCAACATCCCGCTCAACCCCAAGGCGGTTATTATCTCCAAGGTTAATCTCGACCGGTTTACAACCCGCCCCAAGGTTCTAATTATTATCTTCAACAACCAGGCTATACCTATACTCAGTTTTCAAATCCATATACTACTCAAATGGGGCCGACATATAATCAGGTTCCATACCCCGGTTATCAACCCCCGTACACTGGTTATCAGCAATTGTATCAGACTAATTATATGGCTTATACCCCCTTTGGTTGGAATCCTCCGGGATAGAACCAATGGGGGAAAGGTTATGCCCAACCGGGGTGGAGTATAGGTACAGGTCCTTATCGAGGGCCTGGTATGCCTTTCAATCCTCAGTTACCTTTCCTTGCTAGGTTGGAATTTCTGGATGTTTCTAAATTTACCAATGATCTGATTCTTCACAATCCTTATTGGCCTCCGGTTCTAACCAAAGTGCCCGGTGACTATCTTAAGTTTCAAGGTAAAGCTAGAGAGGACCCCCAAGCTCATGTAAGACATACCATCTGTCGTGTTCATCCAAATCTTGGGTGGATGATTCAATTCTTCTACGTCTCTTCCAGTGCACTCTTACCAGTGCTGCCACTAAGTGGTATATAGAATTACCCCATGGTATCTTTCAAGACTTAAATATGTTAGATATGGATTTTCTGACACATTTCCAGTTACCAGTTCGTTACGAAGCCGGGACGCATCTCATGACTTCTCTCAAGCAGGATAAAGCCACCCACATATCTGATCATATTCATGAGTGGATACGTCATGTTAGATTGATCAATTTTGATATACCTGATCAGCTGCTAACGCATTGGTTCACTACCTCCTTCTTTAACAATATCACTCAAGATATTGCTATGGGGGCATGGGTGACTAAAGAACAAGCCATTGTGCATGCCCAGTACCTTGATCTGGTGTACTCTCAGTCCGACACGCTTTATGATATTTTGACTGATGCTCCGTGGCTGGGGACCTCTAAAGCACCAACTACCCCATTGGTGGACGGTGTTATTGGTTCCGTTTCTAGAAATTCTCAGAAATCCTCTAATGGGAAGCAGAAGTCTAATTCTTCCAATAATTCTGCTCTTCCTGCCCCTCCGGATTCTAGTAAAACTGCGGAGGTAAACGCCATTCAGGCTAATCCTACAGAAAAAGCTTCCAAAGGAAAGAAGAAGGGCAAAGGAAAATCCAAACCCGATGCCCCGAAACCAAAGTCTTCTAAACCTCGTGCTGACGATGATTCCCAACGTAAACCGAGGTACCCTACCTTATTTGTGAAGGAGACCATTATACCAAAGATTGTCCTCGATGATCTGAAGTTAGTCAACTTCTAAAAGGCTCGAAAGGGACTCTCACAGTTCTCAAAGAACCATTCCCATCTCAGTAGACCCAGATGGTTGAGAAACCTTCACCATATGTACCATTTGGGTCCCAAGCCTTTATGATGAATGGTGCTACACCTGTCTCAATTGCTACGCATTCGAAGGATTATGCTGGATCATGCCAAGCAGTTGGGAAGGAAGTTGTGGATGGCCCACCTCCCCCACCTATCTCTGGTCCTTTAGAAATTGAGAAGCCTAGTGCTGAACCTGTTGTGAGGTCACCTTCTAAAGGTGTTATGCAAAAATTTTCCTATAACCCAAATGCCCGTGGAACTCAGTAGTACAATATTGTTGAGGATTTGGCACAGGTGCCTTCTATAATGTCTGCGTTGGAATTTCTTCAAAGTTTCCCATCACAACGGAAAGCTCTATTGTTCGCAATTGGTGGAATCGATCCCACCGATTCTAATCTTCTCATCTTCGACCTAGAAAATTTTGTCCCCCATCTTCCACATCAAATCGATCTTGTTATACAAGCCAGTATCAACGGCCTTAACATCCATAGAGCCATTGTGGATGAAGGTGCTTCCACCTGTGTTATGTCATCTGCCTTCTGGAAGGCCATTGGCTCTCCAGCTCTCACATGGTCTCCCAATGCCCTAGAAGCATTTTATGGTCAGGAATCTAAACCCCTGGGTGTTCTCGAGATTTTTCCGATCACGTTACCGGGGAAGAAAGTCAACGTAGAAGTAGAATTGGTTGACACCAAGCTCAACTACAATCTCCTTCTTGGTCATATTTGGACTCATGCCATGCTATGCATTCCATCCACCCTATTTTGGCTTTTGAAGTTCCCTCATGAGGGAAAAATCATCACTGTGGATCAGTTTTCTTTCTTCACCTCATCCTCCAAGAACAACATTCCTTACGTGGATCGGATCCCCAATCCCCCTGACAGTGTAGGACCCATTATTTTAAAGGACCCCGTCCTCATGGGTATCTTTCCTGTACCACCATTGTACACTGTTCAAGCTAACATGATCTCTAGGTCAGACAACCCTTGGATCATCCCTTCGCCTGAACAGGTGACCTCTTTCAGAGAATCAATGCCTTTAACTCCAGTTGAGATTAATTATTGCGAAATCGTCACTGCATCTGCTCCTCCTCCTCCTCAACATGCTCCTTCAAGCATGGCTCTGGATATATATTCTCAATCCCCTTGGCTAGGCGATGCAGATTTTCCTGACCCTTTAAGAGAAGTCTTCCCTTCTGATGAAGCTATTTTTGAAACAATGTCTCTTGAATATCTGCCATGGAGCGATGGACATCATCGCTCCTCGTTCATGCCTGGCCTGGGGGCAATGTTTGATTGTCTAGAGTGCTTTGCATCTAAGTTTCCCAATCCACCTCTTCAAACTCTGATTTTGACTCATTAGGTCCTTTCAGAGGGAAACCTGAGTAATATCACTCAAACCATGCCAATCGAAATCTCCGTCAAACCGAGGGTAGTCGAGGATATTCATGTGGGAGTGACTTGTTCTCTCGAAGAGATACAAGTTTATACGAACCTTTTTCGTGAATTCAGAGATGTTTTTGCATGGTCCTATGAGGAGATGCTTGGGATTGATCCCAGCATAGTCGTGCATGAGATTTCTACCTATCCAGGAGCGAAACTCGTGTGTCAATTTCTACGCCCAATGCATCCCCGAAAAGCTGCAGCTATAAAGGCAAAAGTTGAAAAACTTCTTAATGTGGGCTTTATCTATCCAATTCCCCTCACAGAATGGGTTTCAAATATTGTGCTTGTAGATAAGAAGCAGGGCACTATGCGAGTCTATGTTGATTACCGAGACATTAATCGGGCCTGTTCTAAGGAAAATTACCCCACTCCTTTTATAGGTCAAATCATTGATGAATGTGTGGGGAGTGAGATTTATTCCCTTATGGACGGCTTCTATGGGTACAATCAAATTAATATTTTACCCGCTGATCAACATAAGACTGCCTTTATCTGTCCGTGGGGTACTTTCACTTACAAAAATCTCTCGTTCAGTTTAAAAAACACTAGTGCCACCTTCCAACGTGCTATGTCCTATGCTTTCCACGACATATGTCATATTGTTCAATCGTATCTGGACGATTTTCCAGCCCATTCAGCTCGGCGTGAGGACCATCCTGAACACCTTCGCCAAATTTTCCTCCACTGTAGACGTTACAATATTAGGCTCAATCCTCATAAGTGCATCTTCTACGTGGATTCTGGCCATCTTTTGGGATTCATCATTTCCAAAGACGGAATTTTCCTTGACTCCCTCAAGGTCGAGGCCATTTTTAACCTCCCATCCCCTTCCTCATTACATCAACTGCAGAGTCTGCAGGGGAAAGCCAAATTCTTACGATGCTTTATTTCGAATTATGCGGAAGTGGCCAAGGGGTTTATGCGAATTTTGAAACAGGACGTTCCCTTCCATTGGGATGAGATTGCCCAGTGATATTTTGATAAGCTTAAAACGTTGATTGTTAATGCTCTGTTGATACATCCTCCCAACTATCATCGCGATTTTACCCTTTATTTGGCCGTTGTGTTTAGCACGATAGTTATAGTTCTAGTACAAGATGACGACGATGGAAATGAACATGTAGTTTACTATCTATCTCAGAATCTTCTCGACACGGAAACACGCTATGCCCATGTCGAGAATTTGGCACTCGCCGCGGTTCAAGCTGTTCAATGATTCCGCCATTACATCGTATTGCGTACCGTAACCGTGGTTTCTGATTGCAACCCCATGACATATATCTTGTCTCGACAATTTTTGGGGGAAAAGTACTCCAAATGGATTGTAATCCTTCAGGATTTTGATTTAGAGTTCACCATTGCTAAGTCAACGAAATCATTGGTTTTTTCTGATCTTATTTTCTCTCTCCCGACAGACTCCGTTCCATCCCAATCCGAGGATCATATCCCAGATGAAACACTCTTTCTTATCAGCACTCGTGATCCATGGTACGTGACATTATCGTGTATATTCAAACATCCACATTCCGGTCTAAATTGACAAAAGATGCTCGACGACGGATTTGGCATCAATCTCAACCATACCGTAATGTAGGAGATACCTTGTACCCTATCAGAGTTGATTCTGTGCTCCGCCGGTGCTTGACCCTGGAAGATGCTGAGAGAGTCCTAAATGACTGTCATAGTGGCACCTGTGACAGTCACATGTCCAGATATGCCACCGTCCAGAAAATTCTGCGAGCAGGTTACTTCTTGGCGTCTATATTCAAAGACTGTATTGTTGCAGTCCGAAAATGTCATGCGTTCCAGGTCTTTGAGCTCAAGATGCGCGTGCCACCCCCATCCTTGTATACTGTCATTACCATAGGCCCTTTTTCTAAATGGGGCATATATTTTATGAAATGCAACCCTCACTTGGACAGGGGGCATGCTTATATAATAGTTTCCGTGGACTACTTCACTAAGTGGGCCGAAGCGATGCCTACGTTAGCTGCCGATGGTAAGACAACTACCCAATTCCTTTTCAACCATGTTATTATGCGTTTCAAAGTCCCTCAAGCCATTATCATCGATCATGGCACTCATTTTCAGGATTACATGATGGCTGAGCTGACATCAAAGTTGGGCTTACGCCATGACAGCTCAATGCCATACTACCCCTAGGCGAATGCCCAGGTTGACGCCGTGAACAAGGTTTTGGTCACGATGCTTCAACGAACGATTGGTATCCATAAATCCAATTGGCATCTCCATTTTTTCTCATCTCTATGGGCTTATCGAATGTCTGTAAAGGGCGCAACTGAATTCACAGCTTTCCAATTGGTGTATGGTCTGGAAGCGACTCTCTCGGTTGAATGCGAAATTCCTTCCCTGAAGTTGGTTGTGGAACTATTTCCTGACACTTCTCCAGAGTAAGAACGTCTCTTGTATTTGGAATGACTGGATGAAACCCACTGCTAAGATGCCTTGGTCATTGAGGCACAGAAAAAGTGGGTCAAAGCCCACTTCGATCAATTAGTTTCTCCACGTTCTTTCATTGAAGGTGACCTCTGTTGGGTCCTCAATCTAGTCTCCTAAACTGAGTTCATTTAATTGTCAACCAGGATTTGTAAACTGCTGAAGTGAAATGTACCATATGTACCTAGGTGCTTGTTTCCTAGTGCGTTGTATGTAGTGTTTTGTGATGTTTTTGGTCTTTTATGTTGATTTATGATGTTTTTGGTCTTTTGGAATTTTATGTTTACAATGAAAATGCCTAGAAAACTAATGGAAAGAAATTGGTGGTCAAAAACACAGTTGAACCTAATGTAAGGAATGGCAAATGCAATTAGAAATACTGAAGTAACATCTGAACTATGACTAAATAGAAACAAAAGCTTGATAATGACTTCTCAGGCAAATGACACAAACTAAACTTGAAAAATGATCACTAAATATGCAAGTTCTCTAACTGAACAGTTAAACACTAATGATGCAATATTTTGTCCTAGCTCATCTATTCCATGATTAACCCCTAATTCTATTCTGCAATTTAATTGAATGTCACAGAACCTATACTCAAAGAGTTGTTGATTTCTTGTTTAAAGTAGTTCTTTTGAGGAAGAGCTCTGTTTATGATGAGGAATTTGCAGAGATATTTCAGACCTTGTAATGATGTTATCTTCTGTTCCTATGGTTATGGATCACTGATGGTTTTCAGAACGAAAAGATATTTGTAGATAATGAAGGCTGTCTTGTGGATCCTATCAACTAAAGTAATCTATTGTGCAAGGGATGACAGTGTGACTATGAGATGCAAGTGCAATAAGTTGATCTAAAAATGAACCTAAGATGCTACTAAACTAGCACAATTTTGAACTATAAGTCATCATCAAACTTGAAACAAAGTAGGCTGACATGAATTAAATGCAAAATGAAACTCCGGAGCATTCTAACTAACATGCATTATTCTATGAAGTTACACAATCTGTTTGTTCATCATTAGTGATATTTTGGAAGAGTTCCTTCTTGTGGAAGAGGTAGAACAATTATGACTATGTAATTGTATGCAATTGAAAGCAAATGAACTGAAAGCAAATGAAAAACTAAGTTATCACATCATGGTCATATGTTGAACTTCTTAAGGATGTCTTGGAAGAATTTCTTCTTGTGGAAGAGTGATTATAACAAGTGCAACTGTGATAGTGAAGAGCAAAAACTACAACTAATTCCTACAGTACTATAGCTATTCATCATTCATCATTATAATATGTTGGAAGAATGTCCTCTTGTGGAAGAACTGGAATGAATATAACTACAGTATCTAGTTAAAACAAATACAAATTCAACTCCTATCCTACAGTACCATAGTCATTAAACATTCATCATTTTAGTCTATTGGAAGAGTGTCTTCTTGTGGAAGAACTGGAACGAATATGACTACAGTAGCTAGTTAAAAAAACAAATACAAATTTAACTCCTATCCTACAATACCATAGTCATTAAACATTCATCATTTTAATCTATTGGAAGAGTGTCTTCTTGTGGAAGAACTAGAATGAGTACGACTACAGTAGATAAAACAAACAACTACCAATTTAAATGCAGAACGTAAAGACAGCTAGGAAAAAATTATCTAGTTTACGCAAAAGAAATCCGTGCAAGGGGCAGGGGCCCTCTACCACTTGACGGCATTCAACTCCAAATTAAATCACGCCTTCAAGATAATTTTGTCTGCTCCATTAACGATGCAATAGTTTGAACATAATTCTCTGTGTCTTCAAAGACGTAACACAGAGTTTACACAAAATCTAGCAGCAAATCTAACACAAAATCTGTAACTAAGCTCTCGGCCTACTCAAGAGTTTATAAAGTAAATGAAAGTAACAATAATTACAATAATTTAGGAATGATGTCTTTCCTTATCCGAATCATCTTAGGAGTCTTTGAGGTGGCTGCGTGAAGAAGAAAAGACACCTGGACTGAGACAGTCCTAGTAGGAGTCTTACTTCACAAATGTGTTCCCACGTGCATAACCGTACCCAGAATTCATTTCCTCTTCCATGATGAGCAACAAACCATGTAGGCACGACGTGGATCATGCCCATATGCGTTTTTCCTCAAGAGGCCACCTGGAACATACTCAAACATAAAGGTAGCTGCAGAATCGCCGGTTAGCTACGGAATGCATGCATTCTGCAGCTAGTTCCGGTCAAAATGCTTAACAATGGCAACAATCACAAAATTCAACAAGTCAGTCATGTAAACCATTCTAGAAGTAATTTTAACTATTTTTATTGATCAACTGGGTTTAAAATAGAAATGGACAAGGAAGAATGAGGTAAAATGAGGTGAAGGAAAGCACAAATTTGAGGCTCAACATACCCCCACTGCTGTCTCTTTGCATGTCCTCATGCAAATTATCCTATGAATTCGGAGGCTTCTGCAAGGACATCTAATCCCCTTCTTCTCCTTTGTCTGAAAGCTAGAGGCCTTCTGGGTTTCCTGATCACAAGTTTGAACCTGAGGTTTGTGAGTGCCCTGATCAACTTTTTGTTCCTTGTCTTCATCTTCTCATTGGTCCTCTCCACTTTGTCTATATGCGGGGATAAGGTTGAGTTCATGTCAGTCTTGAGCTTGATTTGATCTTTGAGAATTTCATTCTCATTTTTGATGTGTCTATTCAACAATTCCAACTCATACCTATCCCTCCTTAATATATCAATTTCAGACAGTGGAGGACTGGGGGTTCTCTCTCTGCTTTCTGAAGCTGTCCTCTCTAAAGTTTCCACATAATCATAGATTTCCTGTTGAGCAGGATCAATCTCAAGGGTGCCTTCATAAAAATCTTCTTCATCATCCTCTTCAATGGATGTTTCTTCATCTTCAATATTGATTACCCCTGTTTGTTTGATTGGTGTTTTCTTCAATTTTCCTTTTAATCTGTGACTTCTCCTAAGCTGAGAGGACCCCTCTCCTTTCTCTATAACAGATTCCTTGATTATCTTCTCTTCCTTGAGTTGCCTCTTGATTCGAGTCAACTTCTCCAAAATGACTTCCTCACTGCTTTCTTGAACTGGTTTGTCAATTTTACCTTTTGAAGTCCTCCATTTCCTACTTCTCTTTGTGGGCTGTGGTTCAGGTGATAGTTCTTTTGCTTCTTCAAAATGATTTCTTATTAAGAAATCATTCCATGTATCATTTGTTTTAGATAGATGATGCTCAATCAAAATTTTGACCAACCCATGATGATACAGGGTTGTCTCTAAAAACTGAACTCTTCTCTGAACACAGGAAGCCATTTTCTTCAGACTTTGATACAAGAAATATGGTAGATTCAAATCTTCTCCCAGAAAATGCAACATTAGTCTAATGTGGTAGACATAAAATGTCCCATATCTACCTTCACATGTAACAAATTTTTGTAAAAGAAGTAGTATATTTCTCCATTTTCTTTTCAATGCAGTGCTGGGAATTCCTTTCTTGAATACACTAACATCCATATTTGGTGATTTTAAAATTTGTTTCCAGGAGTCATTGTGGAATTCCCTATTTTTAAACCATCTCTCCCCATTTCTGGATAATCCTGTAGCCTCTGCTATAAAAACTTCAGTAACAGTAAACTTGACATCCCCTATTTCAACTTCGGTACCTTGGAATGATCTGGCAAATGTTTTGGTGACTTCCTTATGGAAGCCATTAAATTTTTCCAAGAATTGAAGCCATCCTATTTGTTGTAACATTTCCTTGCATTGTGGGTAACCTTCTAAATATTTTGATCCCACAGGCTCAGTCCTTACGATGAAACCCATGATTTTTTTTCAATATCAAATTAACACTCTTCTCTACCCACAAAACAATGACTTTTACTTTCAGATTAAAATGGCTTCAAGCTCTAAATGAAAATGGCTTCAATTTTGGAATGACATATCTTTGATTTATAATAGCAACAGCTTCAAAACCTCTGGCTGGTATGCCTCTGTTTGATAATGAAAAATGCCTTCGAAACCTCGGACTGATGTGCTTCTGTTGAACTTTGGAGTGATATGAAAGCAATTTCAAATTTCGAGCTAATATGTCTCTGATAGACAGTGGTAGATGGTTTCAAGTGCAATACCTCTGGCTCTTAGTAACAGAAAGACTTCAAACTCAATCACTGATAAACACCTCTGATAACAACAGACTTCAAACTCAACCTCTGTCTCTGATAACAACAGACTTCAAACTCAACTACTACCACACCTCTGTCTTTGGTAGCAAAAGACTTCAATTTTAACACCTCTGTCTTTTGGTAACAACAAACTTTAAACTCTACACAGCCACAATTCTGTGTTGACAGTAGAAATGCTCCAAACTTCGTTCACAGTGATATGCTATCTGTTCACGGGATCAAGTGGTTTTGAGTTCTCACACCGTTATACTTCCAAATTTACCTCTTCTGATCTGCTCCTGATGATAGTAATGCCTCTGTCTTCGGAATGGAATACTGGCTACGGAATGAAGTTATGGCAAATGGTCAAAACATAGAGTAGTGGAGTGAGGTGGAGGGATTGTATTAATGATTGAGGAGACGGCGGAGGATTTACGACGGCAGGGAAAATCATCATCATTAAATAACTTGGTTAAGAGTCGTGGGAAATTCAAATGCTTTGGCCGTTTCACCGCTTAAATGCTATCGGATATAAAATTTGAAATGGAAGATTTTAATACAAAGTCTGTAGAGGGTTTGTTTGGTGTTTGATCAATAAAACAATTAAAACAACCTTTCGAATAATCCACAACTAAACTATGCTAAACTTTTATGAAATTCCATCGTAATTTAAATTTGTTACCTCTGCCCTTTATTTGATGTTTTTGTAGCCTTTGTCTTCTCTGCTCATCTTTGGAGGAATCTTTCACAATTTTCTTGATATTTTTGATTCATGAATTCACTGGATCACTTTGTTGTAATTCTGATGTCTGCTGGTTGATGCCTTCAGGGTTTATAGCTGCGAAAAGACTGTCGGGCTGCAGAAAGGCTGATCAGCTGCAGAATGTCCATTGAGCTGCAGAATGTTCCTGTAGATCAATTTAATCATGAAAATGAAATGTTTTTGGAGGATGGGTGAAATGTTATGAAAATGGATGAAAATGGATGATGGATTATGATATGTATGAAGTGGATAATGGAATAAAATGGATTCAGTTCATGGAATGAAGGAACATAAGGGCTGTACTGCAATTCATGACATATTTTATTCACTTGCAGCAAGATATCAAATTCTATGTTTTGACATGAAAATGAAGTGAATGGAAGATGGAGTGAAATGTGAATGATGGATGAGATGAAGTATGGATGGATAAGTGAATGGAGTGAGATGAAATGAATCATAAGTACTATGGCACTGAACTTATGATTTTTATAACAGCTGCTTAGAAATATAAATGGGAAAAGTTAGAGTGTCAGAGAGACTCTGATTTTCACCCTATCTTTTCTGTATAAACATGCCAATCAGTGATTGGTTTTCATGTTTATACCTTTATTTTTATTTTTATTTTTATTTTTTTTTTTATTTTTTTTTTCAAAAGAGAAATGCTTCAGAAAATTTAATCAAGTTGATGAAGAAGAGAGACTCTTCTTCATTAACTTCACATCATTGTCTTCTTGGAACTTCTTGACAAACTCTTCTCTTGAGAGTGGCTTGTGGTATAACTTCAGTCTATGACCATTCACAAGAAAAGTGACCTCTTCTTCATCTATAGTTCTGATTTTTACTGCCCCATTATCAAAAATTCGAACAATTTCATATGGCCCAAGCCAATGTGTCTGAAATTTCCCTTGAAAATCCTTGAATTTTGAATCAAACAAGAGAGCCCAGTCTCCTTATTTAAATTTCTTCTCCTTGATGTACTTGTCATGCCATCTAGCCCTTTGCTGTTGGACTAGACTTGTTTTCTGAACTGCATCTTGCCTGATCTCATCCAATTCATTAATTTGCTCCAGTCTATGCTTTTGTGCCTCCGTTAGATCAAGTCCTAGCTGAACTGCCATCTTAAATGTTTGAATTTGGAACTCTATAGGAAACAAAACTTGCTTTCCATAAACAAGCTCATAAGGAGTATGGCCTGTTGTGTTCCTCCATGTAGTTCTATAGGCCCACAAGGCTTCAGGAAGCCTATCTACCCAATCCCTTCTATGTAGATGAACAGTCTTTGTTAGGATTCCTTCAATGACTTTATTAGTAGATTCCACTTGACCATTTGCTTGTGGATGATAAGGAGTGGATGTTCTATGTCTGATTTTGTACTTCTCCATCATTTGCTCCAATAGCCTTGATGTAAATTGAGCTCCTTGATCTGTAACAATTTCCCTTGGGACACCAAAACGAGTAAAAATATCCTCAAAAAGAAAAGTAACTACAGATGATTCATTAGCAACAAGTAATGGTTTAGCTTCTACCCACTTAGTAACATAATCGGTGCAAACTAATATGTATTTCTTTTGTCTTGATGGAGGACTAATAGGTCCTACAAAATCCAAGGCCCATTTTTCAAAAGGTTCAATGTGTACCTGAGGTTGTAATGGCATCTCACCTGAAGGAGAAGGTTTCCCTACCCTTTGGCAACTGTCACACCTTTTGACATACTCTCTTGCATCTTTAAACAAAGATGGCCAATAATATCCTAAGTTAAGGATCTTATAGGCTGTCCTCTTATCTGCAAAGTGTCCGCCACAAGGTTCATCATGACATGCCTTGAGAATTACAGGCATCTCATCTTCACGAACACACCTTCTAATGATCAAATCTGAACCTGTCTTGTACAACTCATTAGCGACCCATGAATATCTTGCACTATCATTAATGATTTTTCTTTTATCCCTTGCATTCATAATTGAAGGAAATTTTCCTGAAACTAAATAATTAGCAATATCGGCAAACCATGGAGTTTGAGTAGAAACTGCAAAAAGATATTCATCAGGAAATTGATCTTCAACCGGAGTGTCATCTTTGATATTTTGAATTCTAGACAGGAAGTCAGCCACGGTGTTTTGTTTTCCAGGCCTATCTAGAATAGTAATGTTGAATTCTTGCAATAATAACAACCATCTTATAACTCTACCATTAGTGATTGATTTATTCATTAAATATCTAATGGCAGAATGATCAGTGTGAATAAAAGTTTCATAGCCTGTTATATAGTTTCTAAATTTGTTAATGGCATGAACAACAGCTAAAAACTCTTTTTCAGTTACAATATAGTTTAACTCTGCAGGAGTCAAATTTTTACTGATATAATAGATGGCATAGGGAATTAAATCTTTCTGTCCCAATACTGCTCCCAGAGCTGTATCGGAAGCATCTGTCGAGATATGAAAAGGTAACTTCCGGTTAGGTCCCCTTAATATAGGTGCTTCAGAAATTTTGGTTTTCAGGGTTTCAAAAGCTAACTGGCAATCAGAAGTCCACTTAAATTCACAATCTTTGGTGAGTAATTTGAAGAGAGGAGATGCTATTTTGGTGAAATTTTCTATAAATCTCCGATAATACCCTGTAAATCCTAGAAAACTTCTAACATCTCTTTGACAACTTGGAATGGATAGGTTAGAAATAACTTCAACTTTCGCTTCATCTACTCTAATCCCATCCCCTGAAATGTGATGTCCTAAAACAATACCTTCATTGAACATCATAAAACATTTTTCATGACTAAGAGAAAGGTTTGCTTCTTGGCATCTTTTTAAGACTTTCTCCAAGTTTTCTAAAGCCTCTTCAAATGTATCCCCATAAACTGTAAAATCATCCATGTACACCTCTACACAGTCATGTATTAGATCAGAAAAAATTCCTAATACTGCCCTTTGGAATGTTGCAAGTGCATTGCACAATCCAAATGGCAATACTCGGTAGGCATAGGTACCCCAAGGACAAGTAAATGTGGTTTTATCTTGGTCTTCAAGTGCTACTTGGATTTGATTTTAACCACTAAATCCATCCAGGAATGAAAAGTACTTTTTACCTGCTAATGTATCTAATACTTGATCTATGAAAGGTAAGGGAAAATGGTCCTTAAGAGTAGCTTTATTCAGTTCTCGGTAATCAACACACACCCTCCATTTTCCATTTTTCTTAGGTACAATTACTAAAGGGGAAACCCACTGACTATCTGAAATAGGATAAATGAAGTTAACATTTAACAATTTTTGTAATTCTTCCTTGACAATTTCCCTAAGATTTGGATTCATCGGTCTTTGAGGTTGTCTGATTGGTTTGCAATTTGCCTCTATATAGATGTGATGAGTACAAGTCTTGGGACTTATCCCTTTCATGTCAGTGTATTCCCATGCATATGCAGAAGAATGTCTCTGTAATACTTTGACTAGCTCTTCTTGTTGAGATTTTTCCGGGTTTTTGTTTATGTTCAAGGTTTTGCCTGGAAAAATTTCACTTGTAGAACTGCCAAATTTGTCCATAGAATGAAGAGACATCTGTCTAGATGACAAGAACTCAATATTGGATCTCTCTTGAAATGATTCTTGTTTGTGTTCTGGAGAAGATTCAAAATTTTCTAGAGTATTCAGAATTTGATTATCTTCACTAATTTCTGAAATTGTGAAGAGTGGTTGCAAATATTCTTCATCCTCTATCCATTGAGTGTCATCTAGATCTGTAATTGTCCTAGCTGGAGGATATAGAGTGAATTTCTTTGTTGAACTTCCATCAGAAATATACATATCACCGGACCTACAACTAATAAAAGCATCAGTTGTAGCCAACCAAGGTCTTCCTAGTATAACAGGATGGCCTCCTAGATTATTCTTGGGTGTCAGGATCATGAAATCCATAGGGTACTCCCAAGAGTCTAGGGACACTGGAATGTCTTCTATTACCCCATCTGGTCTGATCACAGATCTATCTGCTAATTGTAATAGTGTGGGTGTAAAGAGAAGATTAGGAAGTTTCAGTTTGTCCATGATTTGTCAACTCATGATATTTATTGCTGCTCCTAAGTCAATGAGTGTGTTTTGAATTTCAATTCCATTGATGTGAATTTTGACAACTGGATTTCCTGGGTCAAGGTACTTTGGAATAGTAATCTTACCCATCATAATGTCTGCTATTTGTCCTACCAGTTGAATTTTCTTGGTTTCTCTTATTCTTTTCTTTGTTGTCTTCATACTCAACTCCTTTATTGTTTTGGCTAAAATTGGGATTTGCTTGATGGCTTGCAATAATGGAATTTTAATGCAAACATTTCTCAATTCATCCAAGAAATCATAATTAGGCACCATTATTTGTTTTTCTACACCTTTGTCAATTTGTAATCTTTCCGGAAAGGGAGGTATAGAAGTAGATGTGGATGGTTGCTCTAATACTGGAGTTGGGCTTATTGGATCTTTTGTTTCAGTTTTTCAATGTTTTGGCCTTGAAAGGATGTTTCTTCCTCAAGACTCTTATTAACCCGTAGGGAGTCTTCCTCAGAATCATCTTGTTCTTGTATGATCACAGAAGGTTTCCTCTTCTCAAGTATCCTTCCAGACCTAAGTTGAACATCACTAAGGTCTAGAGGAGTAATTAAATAAGTTGGAAATTGTTGTCCTTCTATCATGTATGTATTCTGGGGGTTCTTATTATTGGGGTTTGGTATAGGCTGAGCTGGTAATTGATTGGATTTTTGAGGGAATGGTAATGGAAGTGGTTGATTTTGATGAGATTGGTTCAGATGATGTTGTTGAGAATTTTGTTGAAAATTTTGTTGAAGATTTTGAGGAAAATTTTGTTGAGGATTTTGAGGATAAAATTGTGGATATGGTGGATAGGATGGTGGATACTGATAATATGGAGAGTATCTTCGATAGGGACCTTGTGATCCTTGTGCCCAAGCTTGAGATTGATTTTGAAATTGGGGCCAAGGTTGCTGCCAAGAATTCCAAGGTGGAGGTTGATTATACATTTGATCATGGAATCCTTGTGTCTGAGATCCCTACCAAGGTCTTCTAGATACAAAGTTAAGAGATTCTGTGGAATCTGTAGGAGTTTCTTCCTGAAAAACAGCCTTGAGACCAGGAAGAGAAGGACAATTCTTGGTCTCATGTTTCTCAGAACAAATAACACAGGTTTCTACAACCTTTACATCTAAAGGACACTCTCTCAAGGCATGTTTCTTCCTACATTTGGGACAAAAGATTGCCAAGGCATCAGATTCAGCCTTTTGCTTGTTTTGTATCTTAAGGGTGTCTATTTGTTCACTAAGACTCCCTAAGATGTCGGATTTAAAATCATCAAGCATGTGTCCTATTTCTGATCTACTTACTGTCCCAGAAGCAGATTTACTTGCTCTTGCAAGAGTGGGATCTCTTGGACCTTTGACAGTTTTGGATTTCCCTCTGGAAAGGTTGATACATAACTCAGATATTTCAGGTAATGTGAGTTGTGATATATCCCCTTTTCCCCTCATGTTAAGGATATCCAACCATTCATCCCTAATGGTTTTCAACAAAAGAGCTTTTAAAGTGTCTTGATCTAGGTTTTCCATTTGTGCCCTTTTTATGTTGTATTTAAATCTTTCCAACAAATCTTCTAAGTTTTCATCTTCTTTTTGAAACATCTTGAACACTTCTTCCTTATGATTAACTGGCATACAATAATCCAAGTATCTCTCTAGAAATGCTTGTTTCATGTCTTCCCATGTCCTAATGGAACTACTGTTTAAGCTCATAAACCACTTCAATGCTGCTCCTTTCATAGTTGAAGGAAATAATTTCAATTTTTGAGCATCTTGAAGATAGTCATAAGTCCTACACAGCACTTCAAATTCGAATAAGAAAGTTTCAGGATCCTCAGTTTTAAGTCCATAGAAGTTCGGAAGGACAGAAGGTGAAATGTTTTTCATGATTGTATTGGTTTCTTCATCAAGTATAGGGAACCCAAAAGATCTTCCTACTCTACCTCTTCCTCCATCTGCACCTCTACCTCCTCTTCCTCCTTCTCCTCTACCTCTACCTCTACCTCCTCCAAATAATGTGTGTTCTCCATTAACAACTCCTCCTCCTCCTTCTTCTGCCATGGTTGACTCTCCTGTGGAAGTAGAAAGGTTTGTATCCTCAACAAAAGTTTTTGGATCCTCTTCTATGGCAGTTTTAGTGGATGAAGTGGAAGGTTTCTATAATGGAATAGGTGACCTTAGATCTTCTAGAAGTCCAGGATCAGTAAAGGATGGAAGATGGGTTTGAGTTGAAGGTGTACTAGCTCTGGATCTAGATGAAACAAGTGGTGTTCTAGATGTCAAACTTCTGCCTCTGTTGCTTATAAATCTTCCCCTTGAATCTCTCTCCCTACGCATAAAATTTTTTTTGGATGCTAAGAAACAAAGGTTACCTAGTTTTCACTTCCCCGGCAACGGCGCCAAAATGTTGGGTCTCAGTCTAGTCTCCTAAACTGAGCTCATTTAATTGTCAACCGGGATTTGTAAACTGCTGAATGAAGTGTACCATATGTACCTAGGTGCTTGTTTCCTAATGCGTTGTGTGTAGTGTTTTGTGATGTTTTTGGTCTTTTATGTTGATTTATGATGTTTTTGGTCTTTTGGTGTTTTATGTTTACAATGAAAATGCTTAGAAAACTAATGAAAAGGAATTGGTGGTCAAAAACACAGTTGAGCCTAATGTATGGAATGGTAAATGCAATTAAAAACAATGAAGCAGAATCTGAACTATGACTAAATAGAAAAAAAAGCTTGATAATGACTTCTCAGGCAAATGACACAAACTAAACTTGAAAAATGATCACTAAATATGCAAGTTCTCTAACTGAACAGTTAAACACTAATGATGCAATATTCTGTCTTAGCTCATCTATTCCATGATTAATCCCTAATTCTATTCTGCAATTTAATTGAATGTCACAGAACTTATACTCAAAGAGTTGTTGGTTTCTTTTCCAAAGTAGTTCTTTTGAGGAAGAGCTCTGTTTATGATGAGGAATTTGCAGAGATATTTCAGACCTTGTAATGATGTTATCTTCTGTTCCTATGGTTATGGATCACTGGTGGTTTTCAGAACAAAAAGATATTTGTAAATAATGAAGGCTGTCTTGTGAATCCTAACAACTAAAGTAATCTATTGTGCAAAGGATGACAGTGTGACTATGAGATGCAAGTGCAATAAGTTGATCTAAAAATGAACCTAAGATGCTACTAAACTAGCACAATGTTGAACTATAAGTCATCATCAAACTTGAAACAAAGTAGGCTGACATGAATTAAATGCAAAATGAAACTCCGGAGCATTCTAACTAACATGCATTATTCTATGAAGTTACACAATCTGTTTGTTCATCATTAGTGATATTTTGGAAGAGTTCCTTCTTGTGGAAGAGGTAGAACAATTCTGACTATGTAATTGTATGCAATTGAAAGCAAATGAACTGAAAGAAAATGAAAAACTAAGTTATCACATCATGGTAATATCTTGAACTTATTAAGGATGTCTTGGAAGAATTTCTTCTTGTGGAAGAGTGATTAGAACAAGTGCAACTGTGATAGTGAAGAGCAAAAACTACAACTAATTCCTACAGTACTATAGCTATTCATCATTCATCATTATAATATGTTGGAAGAATGTCTTCTTGTGGAAGAACTGGAATGAATATAACTACAGTATCTATTTAAAACAAATACAAATTGAACTCCTATCCTACAGTACCATAGTCATTAAACATTCATCATTTTAGTCTATTGGAAGAGTGTCTTCTTGTGGAAGAGCTGGAACGAATATGACTACAATAGCTAGTTAAAAACAAATACAAATTTAACTCCTATCCTACAATACCATAGTCATTAAACATTCATCATTTTAGTCTATTGGAAGAGTGTCTTCTTATGGAAGAACTAGAATGAGTACGACTACAGTAGATAAAAAAAAACAACTACCAATTCAAATGCAAAACATAAAGACAGCTAGGAAAAACTTATCTAGTTTACGCAAAAGAAATCCGTGCAAGGGGCAGGGGCCCTCTACCACTTGACGGCATTAAACTCCAAATTAAATCACGCCTTCAAGATAATTTTGTCTTCTCCATTAACGATGCAATAGTTTGAACATAATGCTCTGTGTCTTCAAAGACGTAACACAGAGTTTACACAAAATCTAGCAGCAAATCTAACACAAAATCTCTAACTAAGCTCTCGGTCTACTCAAGAGTTTATAAAGTAAATGCAAGTAACAATAATTACAACAATTTAGGAATGATGTCTTTCCATATCCGAATCATCTTAGGAGTCTTTGAGGTGGCTACGTGAAGAAGAAAAGACACCTGGACTGAGACAGTCCTAGTAGGAGTCTTACTTCACAAATGTGTTCCCATGTGCATAACCGTACCCAGAATTCATTTCCTCTCCCATGATGAGCAAAAAACCATGTAGGCACGACGTGGATCATGCCCATATGCGTTTTTCCTCAAGAGGCCACCTGGAACATACTCAAACATAAAGGTAGCTGCAGAATCGACGGTTAGCTACGGAATGCCTGCATTCTGCAGCTAGTTCCGGTCAAAATGCTTAACAATGGCAACAATCACAAAATTCAACAAGTCAGTCATGTAAACCATTCTAGAAGTAATTTTAACTATTTTTATTGATCAATTGGGTTTAAAATAGAAATGGACAAGGAAGAATGAGGTAAAATGAGGTGAAGGAAAGCACAAATTTGAGGCTCAACAACCTCGTCCTCCTTTA
>JAXQQM020083932.1:0-20059 GCA_034641835.2 Pinus albicaulis | reverse complement strand
TTTAAAAAAAAAACTTCACCTTATTTTAAAGTGCCTCTCACTTCAAAATACCATAAAAAAAAATGGCAATATTCAAAATCAATTAAATGCCACCCTTTTTACAATAAAATCGATACCACACTTTTATAAACCCACTTTTTAAATCGATAAAAAATAAAAAACTATCGATTTACCATATGCCTTTGCTTCTCTTTTTTTTTTTAAAAGGCATATAATAAAAAAACATATCGATTTTTATAATATGAATTTTCTTTTTAAAAGGCATATAATAAAAAAAGGCATATCGATTTTTTAAATACAATCGATTTGTGTGTTTTGACTTTTAAAACATTTGCAATGAAAAACGTTTTGAATGAACCTTCAAATCGATTTGTTTCTTTTTGTTCAAGGGCATAAAACCAGCTGTATAAAGACTGCAGAACGACTTAAAATTCAAAGCTGTTCAACGCACATGGTTCAAAAATGGCATACGCTGTCAGATGGCGTTCAAAGGTCCGACCTGCACTCTTGCTGCACAGTGGCATGAATCAGGAAGCTCACCATAGCCTCCATGGATCTCGACATTCAGGAATTGGATCCGGTACTCTTACGTATGACGCACAGCTTAGCCGGAACGACAATGGCTCAAGCTGCAAAATTCCATAATCGTGCTGCGGAGGAGCAGAAGTTTCCACTAAGGAAAAAAATAACAACGACAGCCGCTAATTGCACTTGCAGTCCAGCGCTCCTGAGCCCCTGGTCACCCGAGCTTGTCGCCTCCTTCATGCGACAACAACACACAGCACTTTGTTACACACAGCGCTTTGTTACACACAGCGCTTTCAATCAATACGCTCCTCCACGCAGCGCCAATGCAAAAAATAAACCTCTACCTCCAGTACGCCCTCCACCTCCAACTTGCTCTGATACCAATTGTTGGAGATCATGCACAGCAAAACAATTAAATACGCAGCAAATAAATCATGCACAAGAAGACACAGAAGTTTTACCGTGGTTCACCTAAACCTCCTGGGCTACGTCCACACAACAGGGCATTGGCAATCTTTATTATTCAAACAGGAGATTACATAATTCACACACCCACACACACTCTCCAAAACAAACGTATGGATACATGTTATATAGCAGGAGAATCTAACAGCCTCATAAATCCTCTCAACTCAAATTTAGGATGCATTAACTCCCTCCCAACAAACTGGAGCTAATCTAGGAACTAATTCCTAATTTTTGTCACCTAATGAGATTTTTCCTATTTTATTTAGAACAGAAAATCTCAACAGACACATACCTAATATATTTTAGTTCCTCCAAGATCTTGCAAAAAATCATGTTTCCACTATTTCGAGGTGGTAGAAATGCCAAGTTAGTAATGGCACATTACATGAGGAAATTTTCAATATTTAGAGGGCCGAGATCCCCAGGTGACCTGGGCTCATGAATCCATCTACTCATATCTATTCTTTTAGGTATTCTATTAAACACATGGTTAACCATACATGGTGGCACAATTTTTTAGACATATTATGGTTAATTTCTCACGTTGTTAAGTGGGGCACATCATTTGCATGGATAGTTTCAAAGTAAATTTATCTTCAGCTCTTTTCTAAAAGTGAAGGGATATTTCTCTAGTTTGGTTATAACATAGAATTTTTGAGCTAATTGCATTGTAATTTTTATTTTGATTTTATTGAGAGTGATGTGATTGGTTATGCAATTTGAGTTTACTAAAATATAAATTGAGGAAAGAAAAAATTTCATTAATATTTTTAAACATATTCAAAGTTCAAATAAAACATGATGTAGTATTATGGGACTGAATTTTTGATTGAATTTTTGTACGGATATTTGTGACTTGACATGGTTTTGACTAGCATCTTGAAAAACTACTAAATGGTGAGATAAATTGTTTTTTAGGTCATGCAATGTGATTGGTTATGCAATTTGAGCTTACTGAAGTATAAATTGAGGAAAGAAAAATTTCATTAATATTTTTAAACATCTTCAAAGTTCAGATATTACATGATGGAGTATTATGGGATTGAATTTGTGGTTGACTTTTTGTACCAATGTTTTGTGACTTAACATGGTTTTGACTACCATCTTGAACAAAACTATTAAATGGTGAAATATGATATCATTTTTAAGGTCATGCTAGAAGTGTGTCACGTTGAGCTAAATCCAATGATTTATTTTTTTATTAAGTTAAAAATAAGGTCTGTATGATTATATATTTTAAAAATATTATGCCATTATGTGTGGAGTTATTTTTTAAATCAATGTGCATATATACTATTTTAAGGACTCGCATAACTCTTCGTGTAATTGTTTAAAAGGTGTTAGCTCCATGGAAGAGCACATGCTTTATAAGAAAGAGGTCGGTGGTTCGACTAAGTCAATGAAATATTTGGAAACCGAGATTTATACTTGTTTAGGCTAACAATCATTAGAAATGCCCCCACACTTCCGATAATAGGTCTAAAGGTCTCAAAAGAGACAATCATGTGTAATGTCCTATGTGATTTCATGTGACGAGTTAAATGGTTACTAATAGTGAGGATGGAGTGCTTGGGTACCTTCATGGTTGGGAAGGATATCTATATATGAGCATTCTTTCTTCACTTATGTGTCAAAGACATTATCAAGCCTCAAGACACCTCTACCAACTTTCATGCCATGGGGAAATTTGAGGATTGACAACTTTTTAAGATGGAGAGAAATTTTGGGATGGATTTTAATAGAGAAACAATGTAAAAAAATTCTTGATAGGAATGCCTCATCCTAATCTCTTGGTCATATGGATAACATAAGGGCCGTGACTAAGAGCTATCTAAAAAGGGCGCATTATATTTTTAATTTTGAATTATTAGAGAATGCATTAGAGTCTTGTGGAAGCTCCCAATGTAGATAAAATATGAACTTCTATTTATTAAGAAGAAGTTAGGGAATTGTTGAGTTTTGGGTTAGGAGATTGGGAGATTGGAAGTATTTTCAAATTTATTTTTCCTATCTAATTTTTGTAAAAATCATGTGGGTAGAGTCTTGGTTAAAAGGTGATGAGGCCGCCTATTATGGCACAATATGTCAACATATTGATGAAAATAGAATTTTAAAAACAAAGAATAAAAAAATACTACTATATTAAATTAAAAAAAAAAATTAAATAACACAATTTAATATTTCACTTAAAATTTTATCAATTTAATATTATTTCTTTTTTTATTTATACAATAATTAAAATTATATATATATATTAATATTATTTATGGGCATTATTAGGAATTTGACTTGTGTGATCCATAAATTATGTATCAAATCTTTCGGTGAAAATTACAATAGAGAATACCAACACCACATTTACAAACACATCTTTTAACTAATTTCTAAATCAGCATTCTCCATCCCCATCGCTATTATCACCGCACAAATATACTTTCGTAAATAAATTGAATTGAGTTTGAGGTAGGGTTTACTAAAATGAATTGAGTTTAAGGTAGGGTTTTACCCATTTCAAAATCCTCATTCCCCGGTCGTTATTATCACAATCATTCTTGTGGGCTAGGCTCCATCTTGGTCGGGTCCAGTTTCGTTGTTTTATAAAGCAGTTTTTATCTATTTATAAAATATAATTTGGATTTTGGGTGGAACAGTTTTTCTTTTCTAGCTCGTAGATATGAAGAGGAGGGAGTTAGGGGAGAAGGGAACAGCTAGTTTAGGAGTGATTAACAGGAAAATTGAAGGAAATATGGAAGGACGAGCTCGATGTAGTGTGGATGATGCAAGACGGACACAAGGAGAAGATCAATATAGTGCAGGTAATGACGAATAGATCACGCCTGGATTTGGAGATCTGCCGGCAGCAACAGGGCTTGCAGTTGGGGCACGAAATGATGGAATTGATGGAATCAGTGATGATGCAGACAATGGAGGAGATGAACAGATCGTGCTGGGATTTGGAGAGCTGTCGGCAGCAACAGGGCTTGTAGTTGGGGAACCAAGAATCGATGGAATCAGTGATGATGCAGACAATGAAGGAGATGAACAGATCGCACCGGGATTTGGAGAGCTGCCGGCAGCAACAGGGTTTGCAGGAAATGATGGAATGGATGAGTTATTTAATTTGGACGAACTGAGGCGTCCCTTGCCAATTGTGATAACAGATGATGAGGATGAAATATGTGAAGAAGAAAGAGCAATTCATGTAGGGATCGTTGAAGAGGAGACGAATGATGACAATCATTCAGGGCTTCTTGAAGATGAGGAAGATGATGAGATAAGTGAAGAAGAATTAAGAGCACAAATATTGTAGTATTGGTGTGAACCAATCTAAACGGTCATGTATTATTTGCATGTCAAGTTTTGTGAAGGATGATGGCAATCAAAATACCGGAAATCGCAATCGCATTGTTTACCATGATCTTGCTCACATCGCTCACCTGTCCCGTGTGTCTAATTGCACTACACTTCAGTGCTAATCCGGCCTGATTATTGCTATTATAAACAACATTTTATGACATTATGGATTTACTAGTTTATGGATTTACTCATTCTGCACCATAATTTTTCATTAACAAATCTCAATTATCTATGCATTTCAATGTTTGATTTATCTTTTTCATTAATGAAATTTTTGTTTATTTATTTATATCCGCAGCACACAAAAATGAAGTTGTACAATAACTACTATTCCAGTAAAAGTCGTTCATTGTACAAAATATAACAATGAAATTGCTGAAGTTGGGGTCTGCATGGTTTATGGTCTTTTTTTGGGGGTTTACTCTCATTACTACACAAAATCTGGGTTATAACAATGAATAAGCTGAAGTTTAGATTTTTTGGTTTTGAGGTTCATATTCATGGTTTATTGAAATAATGTAGATGCTTTGGGTCAACACAATTTCAAATCTATGTACAACATTATTTGTATTCTTACAAATGTGAGTTATAGATGTATATGTGAAAGATGTATGTAGATACAAAAAATTATCATAGAAGAGTTGGTAAGGAAAAATTCTCAGCTGTAATTTTTTCATTTAATAACTAGCATTGAATTCTCCAAACTTTTGTGTAATTGGGTTACACTAAACAATTCTCTCTTCTCAAAAATTGTTTTAACACCATCATTTCATAAGGTATTTCATTCTTGACTAGATCCAGCTTTAAAAGAAATATTGTGATCTAGAAATAGGTATACCATGTCTTATAAGCCTGCCTTGAATTTTAAGAATCTCTTGGATTTTCCTATAAAACACCAATGAAAAAAACGGATGGAATATTTATATCTATTTTTTTTAAATATTATACTTATTAAGAAATTTTGTGATATTTGAATTTTAAAAAGTAGCACGCCATATTCCTTTTAGTAGTGAAAGTAATCCAAACCGGTAGAGATGATGGGGTGCGATCACTTCAAACGGCTAGAAAGCAAACGGGCTAAAAATGCCCTGGCACTTCCCTCCAAACGGCTAGGGTAGGGAGGACGTGTCAAGGCCACTCACTAATTACTCGTTGATTAAAAAAGCTGTGAGGCATAGTTATATAATGAGGGTTTTGATTATGATGTTCACAAGTTCAAATTCAAGGAGGAGAAGGACGGTGACATTACCAGAGTGAATGGAATTAAGAGCCCTAGCCATCATGGGAGAGGAGGATCTGGCCATTGGCACTCGCCTTGTCCACGCCATTCAATGTCTCCCAGCCGATATGAATCCCCTGGATGTCTGGTTAAGCCCAGAAGTAGCTCTCTCAATTAAGAGCGTCTCCGACAACTAGTTCCATGAGTTCAGACATTCTTTTTGTTAGCTCCTTTGTAAAGTTATTTGTAGATGAAGAGAAGGGAGTTCGGGAATAATTAATTTTTAGAAGGATAAATAGTAATGGTTTATATTCATTTCAGTAAATTACAGCTAGGTTTGCAGGTCTTCCTGGATTTTTACAGTTAGATTTGGGTTTTCTTGGATTTTTAATTTTGATGGTTCAGCTAACATTTAGGTTTCTTTGGTAATTTTTTTGTTAACAGGTTGTTCTTGAATCGAATATTTTTGCCCTGCTGGAGACGATCGGACCAACAAACTTTCTGAATCTTCGCCATTTTCTCCAATATTCCTCCCACCTTCGACATTTTCTCCAATATTCCTCCCACCACGTTCTGCATTGATGGTGAGATTTCCACATGCACTTTCAGATTTTATTTTCATAAATCAAAAATTGCTCGAAGAATTTAGATTTCCTTGGCTGCAAAGCTTCCCACAAGGTGGTGTTCATCACGGATACCCTATTATACGACCTATGCAGTGGATTAGTGAAGTATTATTCTCTCAAGTTTTTTTTCGAGACAACCAAAAAGAATATAGACGAATGGAGCGCGGCCCACTAAGGCCCCATGTTCCATTACTCCTCTGGAATGCAGGCGGTGATGCTTGCATTGGGAATTTGGGAAAGCTAGCTCAAGTTTCATGGTTATGAAGCCGAGTATTGATAGTATTTTAGAGGCCGACATCGAGCTGCTTCCACAGTTGCAGAACTATTTATGACGTTCCTCTCTGGCTCTCTGATTCTATTAGTTTTCTAGTGGGATGTCATTTTTGGATCTCTTTCTCAGGAATATTACGGCACACAAACTCGATCTCTGTTCTTTTTTTTCCATTGATGTATAGTTTTATGAGATTAATTTAATCCTATTATTAAAAGATTTGATTGATAAGGTTTGCGGCTTCTTTTAATTGCTTTCTTTTAAGGTTTGCCCCTTCTTTTAATCGACCGATGTTTGTCTCAGGTACTGCCTGCAAGGTCTCAAACGAAGCCCAGAAACCCAGGATCATTGGTTGTAAACAAGACCCTCAAGAAACCTAATTTTGCTCTGGACGCTAAAGGTAAGTTTCTGCCTCTTCATTTTGTCTTTCTTGAATTAAAAGTCTCCAAGTAAAACCCATTTCAAAGAATTATTGATAGGTTTTTTTTCCTTCATTTTTCATTCTTTCGTGGTTTTATAATTTTCGGATTAATACTGTGTTTGTAATAGCGCCTATTTTTTTTGGATTACAACTATATTTTCTCTGTCTACTCTCAAAACAAATCCAGTCTATTCCTTTCAGTTTTATTATTCCATTTTCCTTCTGTTCTGGGCTATTACACATGTCATAGTTTCTTCTTAATTCATATCAGCTGGTGTAATCTCTTTGTCTCTCATTTCTCTGCTGTAATTTAGATATTTCTTTGTTAATCTATCAAATATCAAATCAAATCTCTGGATATTCTGAATTTTCTTTCATTTTTTTAAAATATGTTTTGAAGATTTTGATTCCATCTATTATATCCCACTTGAATATCAAATATCAAATATCAAATCAAATGTATAGACATATTGATTATACAGATGATATCTAACTTGAATATTAGTTTGTTTTTAATTTCTTTTCAAATAGAAATATTTTGAATATTTATAAATTAGTAAAATAATAAACATTGTCCTTTAAATTTTACAAATGAATCTATCAAAATAATTATGTATTTTCATCTATAAAACAAATTCTTAGAACCAAATAAGGAAATTGGAGAATTCGGTTCCCACTAATTCCATTTTTATTTATAAATTAATTTTTCAGAGCTTTCTAATAACCAGAAAGTTAAACTATAAGGATTGGTTGGTTAGCTTTATAGTTTTGTGAGTCTTTTTCTCAATTGAATTGAATTGGATATTGGATCAAATAAGAGAAGAAAATAAGGAAATTGAGAAATAATTCTATTTTATTTATAAATTATTTTTTAGTAGCCTTCTAACAACCAGAAAGTCAAACCACAAGTTTTGATATATTAGTTGACTTAGCATGTGGTTCTTAAAATCAATTTTGGATGATTTGCTCTATGGTTTTGTGAGTCTTTTTTTTCTCAATTAAAAGTATTAGTTGACATAACATGTGGCTCTTAAAGTCAGTTTTGGATGACCTTTTCCAATAAATAACTATTTTTTTCTAATAATTTAGATGAGATTATTGGATTTCTCAAAATTATTTTCAATTATGTTTTTATGTTTTACCAATATGTTTTTCATTTAAAAATATTTTCTCATATTAGATTTAGTTTTTACATTATTACTATGGTTAAATTCAATGTATTGTAAATTCTATTTTCATACATTGAGTTTATTTTAAAGAAATTTTCTTATATTTAAACTTTTATTAATAGCTTTTAATTTATTTTGTTTTTGAATGATTTCTTCATTAATAATCTAATATAGAGTAAAGTAAGGTAAGCTTGAGTAACCTAGCCTAGGCTATCACATAATAGACTAAGGTAAGCTAGGCTAGAATAGGCACTAGGTTAGGTTAGGTTAGGTTAGGTTAGGGTAGGCTAGGGTAGGGTAGGCTAGGGTAGGATAGGATATGATAGGTTAGGTTAGGTTAGGTTAAGTTAGGATAGGATAAGTTAAGTTAAGTTAGGCTAGGCCAGGCTTGGCTAGGCTAGGGTAGGGTTGGGTAGCTTAGGCTAGGATAGGATAGACTAGGTTAGGTTAGGTAAGGGTAGGTTAGGATAGGCTAGGTTAGGTTAGGATAGGATAGGATAGGCTAGGCTAGGCTAGGTTAGGATAGGCTATAGTAGGGTAGGTTAGGGTAGGGTACGGTAGGCTAGGATATGATAGGCTAGGATAGGGAAGGGTACGGTAGGGTAGGGTAGGTTAGGATAGGATAGGATAGGACAGGATAGGGTAGGGTAGGGTAGGGTATGTTAGGATAGAATAGGATAGGATAGGCTAGGGTAGGGTAGGTTAGGCTAGGTTAGGCTAGACTAGGTTAGGTTAAAGGCTAGGTTAGGTTAGGTTAGGATAGGCTAGGTTAGGGAAGGTTAGGCTAGGCTAGGATAGGAAAGGATAGGATAGGATAGGATAGGCTAGGTTAGGATAGGATAGGATAGGATAGGCTAGGCTAGGCTAGGCTAGGGTTAGGCTAGGCTAGGCTAGGCTAGGCTAGGCTAGGGTTACACTAGGGCAAGGGTAGGTTACGGTAGGCTAGGCTAGGTCACGATATGATAGGGTTAGGGTTGGGGTTAGGGTAGACTAGGCTAGGTCACGATATGATAGGATTAGGGTTAGGGTTAGGGTAGGCCAGGCTAGGATAGGCTAGGCTAGGGTTCGGGTAGGGTAGGATAGGGTAGGATAGGATAGGATAGGATAGGATAGGCTAGGCTAGGCAATGGTAGGCTAGGCTAGGCTAAGCTAGGTTACATTAGGCTAGGCTAGGCTAGGCTATGCTAGGAAAGATTAGGCTATGTTAGGTTAGGTGAGGATAGGATAGGTGAGGATAGGCTAGGTTAGGTGAGGATAGGATAGTTTAGGGTAGTCTATCCTAGGCAAGGCTAGGCTAGGTTAGGTTTAGGGTAGGCTAGCCTAGGCTAGGCTAGGCTAGGCTAGGGCTAGGCTAGGCTAGGCTAGGCTAGGATAGGTTAGGTTAGGCTAGGTTAGGCTACGCTAGGTTAGGCTAGGTTAGGCTAGGCTAGGCTAGGTTAGGTTAGGCTAGGCTAGGCTAGGTTAGGTTAGGTTAGGTTAGGCTAGGCTAGGCTACGCTAAGCTAGGCTAGGCTATGCTAGGCTAGGCTAGGGTAGGTTAGGATAGGATAGGGTAGGTTAGGTTAGGCTAGGGTAGGCTAGGGTAGGTTAGGTTAGGTTAGGTTAGGTTAGGATAGGATAGGATAGGATAGGATAGGGTAGGCTAGGGTAGGGTAGGGTAGGGTACAATATGCTAGGCTAGGCTAGGTTATGTTAGGGAAGGGTAGGTTAGGCTAGGCTAGGTTAGGTTAGGGTAGGCTGGGTTAGGATAGGCTAGCCTAGGCTAGGCTATTCTAGGCTAGGTTAGGTGATAGGGTAGGATAGGCTAGGATAGGATAGGATAGGATAGGGTAGGGTAGGATAGGATAGGCTAGGCTAGGATAGGATAGGCTAGGCTAGGCTAGGCTAGAATAGGCTACATTAGGCTAGGCTAGGCTAGGTTAGGCTAGGTTAGGCTAGGTTAAGTTAGCCTAGGCTAGGCTAGGTTAAGCTAGACTAGGCTAGGCTAGGGTACGTTGGGCTATGCCTAGGCTAGGCTAGCCTAGGCTAGGCTAGCCTAGGCTATGATAGGATAAGATAGGTTAGGTTAGGTTAGGTTACACTAGGCTAGGTTAGGTTAGGGTAGGTTAGGGTAGGTTAGGTTAGGTTAGGCTAGGTTAAGTTACATTAGTTTAGGTTAGGTTAGGCTAGGCTAGGCTAGGATAGGGTAGGCTAGGCTAGGGTAGTGTAGGCTATGCTAGGGTAGTGTAGGTTCGACTAGGCTGGGCTAGGCTAGGCCAGGGTAGGTTAGGTGAGGATAGGATAGGTTAGGATAAGATAGGTTAGGTTAGGCTAGGCTTGGCTAGGCTAGGCTAGGCTAGGCCACGCAAGACTAGGCTAGGCCACGCTCAGCTAGGCTAGGCTATTCTACTTTAGGCTAGGCTAGATTAGGCTCAGCTAGGCTAGGGTAGGCTAGGTTGTGGTAGGCTAGGGTAGGCTAGGCTAGGGTAGGCTAGGTTGTGGTAGGCTAGGGTAGGCTAGGCTAGGGTAGGCTAGATTAGGGTAGGCATGGCTAGGTTAGGCTAGGCTAGGGTAGGTTAGGGTTAGGCTAGGCTAGGCTAGGTTAGGCTAGGCTAGGCTAGGCTAGGCTATGTTAGGGTTAGGCTAGGCTAGGCTATGCTAGGCTAGGCTAGGGTAAGGTACAGTAGGGTAGGGTAGTTTAGGCTAGGCTAGGCTAGGGGAGGCTAGGTTAGGGTAGGGTAGGATAGGTTAGGTTAGGCTAGGCTAGGCTAGGCTAGGCTAGGCTAGGATAGGCTATGATAGGTTAGGCTAGGCTAGGCTAGGTTACACTAGGCTAGGCTAGGTTAGGCTAGGTTAGGTTAGGCTAGCCTACGCTAGGTTAGGTTAGGCTAGGCTAGGCTAGGCTAGGTTAGGCTAGGCCACGCTAGGTTAGGCTAGGCTAGGGTAGTCTAGGCTACGCTAGGCTAGGCTAGGTTAGGCTAGGCTAGGCTAGGCAAGGATAGGCTAGGTTAGGTTAGGCTAGGCTAGGTTAGGTTAGGTTAGCCTAGGCTAGTCTAGGCTAGGCTAAGCTAGGCTAGGCTAGGCTAGGATAGGTTATGCTATGTTAGGCTAGGTTAGGTTAGGCTAGGCTAGGCTAGGCTAGGTTACGCTAGGCTACGTTAAGCTATGCCTCGCTAGGCTAAGCCATGTTAGGCTATGTTAAGTTAGGCTAGTTTGGGCTTGGCTAGGCTAGGTTAGGCTACGCTAGGGTTAGGGTAGGCTAGGGTAGGCTACAGTAGGCTAGGCTAGGATAGGGTAGGATAAGCTAGGGTAGGATAGGCTAGGCTAGGATAGGATATGATAGGATAGGATAGGTTAGGTAAGGTTAGGTTAGGATAGGATAGGATAGGATAGGATAGGATAGGATAGTCTACGCTAGGTTATGCTAGGCTACACTAGGTTAGGCTAGGTTAGGCTACGATAGGATAGGATAGGATAGGATAGGATAAGATAGGTTAGGTTAGGTTAGGTTAGGATAGGATAGGATAGGATAGGATAGGTTAGGTTAGGTTAGGTTACGATAGGATAGGATAGGGTAAGATAGGCTACACTAGGCTACACAAGGCTAGGCTAGGTTAGGGTAGGCTAGGCTAGGGTAAGCTAGGTTGAGGTAGGTTACGGTAGGCTAGGGTAGGCTAGGGTAGGCTAGGGTAGGCTAGGATAGGCTAGGCTAGGCTAGGCTAGTCGATGCTAGGATAGGATAGGATAGGATACGTTAGGTTAGGGTAGGATAGAATAGGCTATGCTAGGCTACGCTAGGATACGATAGGTTAGGCTACAATAGGATAGGACAGGACAGGATATGATAGGATAGGATACGATAGGTTAGGATAGGATAGGATAGGATAATATGATAGGATATGATAGGATAGGATAGGATAGGACAGGATATGATAGGATAGGATAGGATAGGTTAGGATAGGATATGTTAGGATAGGATAGGATAGGATAGGATAGGAGAGGATAGGATAGGATAGGATAACCTCCACCAATTATGTGAAACACTTAGTTGCCAGAATCCACCTGTACCCATGGCTCGAGTTATCCTTGAATTCACCAATAAAATAAAAACCCCATTATTGGAAGGGCGCATCCACAACAAAATTTATTAAAGTCATGGAAGCTAGTTGTTATTTTCCAAAAAATAATTGCCATGGTAGACATATTTTTACAAAGTTAAATGTGGTATGTATCAACCAATGGTATTCATGGTGGTACTGTAAGTGACATCCACCCATGGTATTCATAACCCATGGTATTTATCCACCCATGGTATTTTAAGTCGCATCTACCCATGGTATTTACCCACCCATAGAATATACTTATGACATTGTAACTAAAAAATACTATAAGTAATAAGACTATAAATAATAAATAAAAGTGGACAATATAGGGAATAATATTGAACCTATAATTATTGTTGTTATTTTTGTTATTTACTATAATTAGATGTGGAAAATGATGAAATTTAATGGTGTAAATATTAGTCATTCAAATTCATCCCTCATAAATGTTGTAACACGCATAAATTTTAGGTAACTTAACCTCTCATATGTACTTTCTATTTGTGGATTCACAACCCTATTATAGAACTTTTTTTTAGTTGTGAATTGAAATAAAGATGTTATATTTATCTTATTGCTTGGTAGTTATTCTCCTTCACGAGAGCATGTACATAAAAAAAATTCCAGTTCACTTCATCCATGATTATGAAACATAGCATTTTAGGAAAATGATGAAATTTAATGGTGTAAATATTAGTCATTCAAATTCATCCCTCATAAATGTGGTAACACTCATAAATTTTAGGAAACTTAACCTCTCATATGTACTTTCTATTTGTGGATTCACAACCCTATTATAGAACTTTTTTTAGTTGTGAATTGAAATAAAGATGTTATATTAATCTTATTGCTTGGTAGTTATTCTCCTTCACGAGAGCATGTACATAAAAAAAAATTCCAGTTCACTTCATCCATGATTATGAAACATAGCATTTTTAAATTGTGATGTGAAATAGAGCTTATTATAGTTTACCTATAGCTTGGGCATTATTCTCCTTTAATGGAGCACATACCTAATATATTTTAGTTCCTCCAAGATCTTGCAACAAATCATGTTTCCACTATTTCGAGGTGGTAGAAATGCCAAGTTAGTAATGGCACATTACATGAGGATATTTTCAATATTTAGAGGGCCGAGATCCCCAGGTGACCTAGGCTCATGAATCCATCTACTCAATCTATTCTTTTAGGTATTCTACTAAACACATGGTTAACCATACATGGTGGCACAATTTTTTAGACATATTATGGTTAATTTCTCACGTTGTTAAGTGGGGCACATCATTTGCATGGATAGTTTCAAAGTAAATTTATCTTCAGTTCTTTTGTAAAAGTGAAGGGATATTTCTCTAGTTTGGTTATAACATAGAATTTTTTAGCTAATTGCATTGTAATTTTTATTTTGATTTTATTGAGAGTGATGTGATTGGTTATGCAATTTGAGTTTACTAAAATATAAATTGAGGAAAGAAAAAATTTCATTAATATTTTTAAACATATTCAAAGTTTAAATAAAACATGATGTAGTATTATGGGACTGAATTTTTGATTGAATTTTTGTACGGATATTTGTGACTTGACATGGTTTTGACTAGCATCTTGAAAAACTACTAAATGGTGAAATATGAAATTGTCTTTTAGGTCATGCAATGTGATTGGTTATGCAATTTGAGCTTACTGAAGTATAAATTGAGGAAAGAAAAATTTCATTAATATTTTTAAACATCTTCAAATTTCAGATATTACATGATGGAGTATTATGGGATTGAATTTGTGGTTGACTTTTAGTACCAATGTTTTGTGACTTAACATGGTTTTGACTACCATCTTGAACAAAACTATTAAATGGTGAAATATGATATCATTTTTTAGGTCATGCTAGAAGTGTGTCACGTTGAGCTAAATCCAATGATTTATTTTTTTATTAAGTTAAAAATAAGGTCTGTATGATTATATATTTTAAAAATATTATGCCATTATGTGTGGAGTTATTTTTTAAATCAATGTGCATATATGCTATTTTAAGGACTCGCATAACTCTTTGTGTAATTGTTTAAAAGGTGTTAGCTCCATGGAAGAGCACATGCTTTATAAGAAAGAGGTCGGTGGTTCGACTAAGTCAATGAAATATTTGGAAACCAAGATTTGTGTTTGTTTAGGCTAACAATCATTAGAAATGCCCCCACACTTCCGATAATAGGTCTAAAGGTCTCAAAAGAGACAATCATGTGTAATGTCCTATGTGATTTCATGTGACGAGTTAAATGGTTACTAATAGTGAGGATGGGGTGCTTGGGTACCTTCATGGTTGGGAGGGATATCTATATATGAGAATTCTTTCTTCACTTATGTGTCAAAGTCATTATCAAGCCTCAAGACACCTCTACCAACTTTCATGCCATGGGGAAATTTGAGGATTGACAACTTTTTAAGATGGAGAGAAATTTTGGGATGGATTTTAATAGAGAAACAATGTAAAAATATTCTTGATAGGAATGCCTCATCCTAATCTCTTGGTCATATGGATAACATAAGGGCCATGACTAAGAGCTATCTAAAAAGGGCTATAAAGTTGTTTTCTTTCGAGCATTATATTTTTAATTTTGAATGATTAGAGAATGCATTAGAGTCTTGTGGAAGCTCCCAATGTAGATAAAATATGAACTTCTATTTATTAAGAAGAAGTTAGGGAATTGTTGAGTGTTGGGTTAGGAGATTGGGAGATTGGAAGTATTTTCAAATTTATTTTTCCTATCTAATTTTTGTAAAAATCATGTAGGTAGAGTCTTGGTTAAAAGGTGATGAGGCCGCCTATTATGGCACAATATGTCAACATATTGATGAAAATAGAATTTTAAAAACAAAAAATAAAAAAATACTACTATATTAAATTAAAAAAAAAAATTTAAATAACACAATTTAATATTTCACTTAAAATTTTATCAATTTAATATTATTTCTTTTTTTATTTAAACCATAATTAAAATTATATATATATTAATATTATTTATGGACATTATTAGGAATTTGACTTGTGTGATCCATAAATTATGTATCAAATCTTTGGGTGAAAATTACAATAGAGAAATTTGTGTCAAAGCGATATTTTCTAAATGGGCATTCTCCACCCCATCGCTATTATCACCGCTATTATCACCGCACAAATATCTTTTTTAACTAATTTCTAAATCAGCATTCTCCATCCCCATCGCTATTATCACGGCACAAATATACTTTCGTAAATAAATTGAATTGAGTTTGAGGTAGGGTTTACTAAAATGAATTGAGTTTAAGGTAGGGTTTTACCCATTTCAAAATCCTCATTCCCCGGTCGTTATTATCACAATCTTTCTTGTGCGCTAGGCTCCATCTTGGTCGGGTCCAGTTTGGTTGTTTTATAAAGCAGTTTTTATCTATTTATAAAATATAATTTGGATTTTGGGTGGAACAGTTTTTCTTTTCTAGCTCGTAAATACGAAGAGGAGGGAGTTAGGGGAGAAGGGAACAGCTAGGTTAGGAGTGATTAACAGGAAAATTGAAGGAAATATGGAAGGACGAGCTCGATGTAGTGTGGATGATGCAAGACGGACACAAGGAGAAGATCAATATAGTGCAGGGAATGACGAATAGATCACGCCTGGATTTGGAGAGCTGCCGGCAGCAACAGGGCTTGCAGTTGGGGCACGAAATGATGGAATTGATGGAATCAGTGATGACGCAGACAATGGAGGAGATGAACAGATCGTGCTGGGATTTGGAGAGCTGTCGGAAGCAACAGGGCTTGTAGTTGGGGAACCAAGAATCGATGGAATCAGTGATGATGCAGACAATGAAGTAGATGAACAGATCGCACCGGGATTTGGAGAGCTGCCGGCAGCAACAGGGTTTGCAGGAAATGATGGAATGGATGAGTTATTTAGTTTGGACGAACTGAGGCGTCCCTTGCCAATTGTGATAACAGATGATGAGGATGAAATATGTGAAGAAGAAAGATCAATTCATGTAGGGATCGTTGAAGAGGAGACGAATGATGACAATCATTAAGGGCTTCTTGAAGATGAGGAAGATGATGAGATAAGTGAAGAAGAATTAAGAGCACAAATATTGATGTCAAGTTTTGTGAAGGACGATGGCAATCAAAATACCGGAAATCGCAATCGCAGTGTTTACCATGATCTTGCTCACATCGCTCACCTGTCCCGTGTGTCTAATTGCACTACACTTCAGTGCTAATCCGGCCTGATTATTGCTATTATAAACAACATTTTATGACATTATGGATTTACTAGTTTATGGATTTACTCATTCTGCACCATAATTTTTCATTAACAAATCTCAATTATCTATGCATTTCAATGCTTGATTTATCTTTTTCATTAATGAAATTTTTGTTTATTTATTTATATCCGCAGCACACAAAAATGAAGTTGTTACCAACTACTATTCCAGTAAAGTCGCTCATTGTACAAAAATATAACAATGAAATGGTTAGTTATGGTCTGCATGGTCATAAATCTCTTTTTTGGGGGTTTACTCTCATTACTACACAAAATCTGGGTTATAACAATGAATAAGCTGAAGTTTAGATTTTTTGGTTTTGAGGTTCAGATTCATGGTTTATTGAAATAATGTAGATGCTTTGGGTCAACTCAATTTCAAATCTATGTACAACATTATTTGTATTCTTATAAATGTGAGTTATATATGTATATGTGAAAGATGTATGTAGATACAAAAATTTATCATAGAAGGGTTGGTAAGGAAAAATTCTCAGCTGTAATTTTTTCATTTAATAACTAGCATTGAATTCTCCAAACTTTTGTGTAATTGGGTTACACTAAACAATTCTCTCTTCTCAAAAATTGTTTTAACACCATCATTTCATAAGGTATTTCATTCTTGACTAGATCTAGCTTTAAAAGAAATATTGTGATCTAGAAATAGGTATAGCATGTCTTATAAGCCTGCCTTGAATTTTAAGAATCTCTTGGATTTTCCTATAAAACACCAATGAAAAAAACAGATGGAATATTTATATCTATTTTTTTTAAATATTATACTTATTAAGAAATTTTGTGATATTTGAATTTTAAAAAGTAGCACGCCATATTCCTTTTAGTAGTGAAAATAATCCAAACCGGTAGAGATGATGGGGTGCGATCACTTCAAACGGCTAGAAAGCAAACGGGCTAAAAATGCCCTGGCACTTCCCTCCAAACGGCTAGGGTAGCGAGGACGTGTCAAGGCCACTCACTAATTAGCCGTTGATTAAAAAATCTATGAGGCATAGTTATATAATGAGGGTTTTGATTATGATGTTCACAAGTTCAAATTCAAGGAGGAGAAGGACGGTGACATTACCAGAGTGAATGGAATTAAGATGATGCCCTAGCCATCATGGGGAGAGGAGGATCTGGCCATTGGCACTCGCCTTGTCCACGCCATTCAATGTCTCCCAGCCGATATGAATCCCCTGGATGTCTGGTTAAGCCCAGAAGTAGCTCTCTCAATTAAGAGCGTCTCCGACAACTAGTTCCATGAGTTCAGACATTCTATTTGTTAGCTCCTTTGTAAAGTTATTTGTAGATGAAGAGAAGGGAGTTCAGGAATAATTAATTTTTAAAGGATAAATAGTAATGGTTTATATTCATTTCAGTAAATTACAGCTAGGTTTGCAGGTCTTCCTGGATTTTTACAGTTAGATTTGGGTTTTCTTGGATTTTTAATTTTGATGGTTCAGCTAACATTTAGGTTTCTTTGGTAAATTTTTTGTTAACAGGTTGTTCTTGAATCGAATATTTTTTCCCTGCTGGACACGATCGGACCAACAATCTTTCTGAATCTTCGCCATTTTCTCCAATATTCCTCCCACCTTCGACATTTTCTCCAATATTCCTCCCACCACGTTCTGCATTGATGGTGAGATTTCCACATGCACTTTCAGATTTTATTTTCATAAATCAAAAATTGCTCGAAGAATTTAGATTTCCTTGGCTGTAAAGCTTCCCACAAGGTGGTGTTCATCACGGATACCCTATTAGATGACGTATGCAGTGGATTAGTGAAGTATTATTCTCTCAAGTTTTTTTTCGAGACAACCAAAAAGAATATAGACGAATGGAGCGCGGCCCACTAAGGCCCCCTGTTCCATTACTCCTCTGGAATGTAGGCGGTGATGCTTGCATTGGGAATTTGGGAAAGCTAGCTCAAGTTTCATGGTTATGAAGCCGAGTGTTGACAGTATTTTAGAGGCCAACATCGAGCTGCTTCCACAGTTGCAGAACTATTTATGACGTTCCTCTCTGGCTCTCTGATTCTATTAGTTTTCTAGTGGGATGTCATTTTTGGATCTCTTGGAAGGGTGCAGTATTCGTTGATATGATCAATTTCTCAGGAATATTACGGCACACAAACTTGATCTCTGTTCTTTTTTTTCCATTGATGTATAGTTTCATGAGATTAATTTAATCCTATTATTAAAAGATTTGATTGATAAGGTTTGCGACTTCTTTTAATTGCTTTCTTTTAAGGTTTGCCCCTTCTTTTAATCGACCGATGTTTGTCTCAGGTACTGCCTGCAAGGTCTCACACGAAGCCGAGAAACCCAGGATCATTGGTTGTAAACAAGACCCTCAAGAAACCTAATTTTGCTCTGGACGCTAAAGGTAAGTTTCTGCCTCTTCATTTTGTCTTTCTTGAATTAAAAGTCTCCAAGTAAAACCCATTTCAAAGAATTATTGATAGGTAACAAATCCATTCTATTCCATTCAGTTTTATTATTCCATTTTCTTTCTGTTCTGGGCTATTACACATGTCATAGTTTCTTCTTAATTCATATCAGCTGGTGTAATCTCTTTGTCTCTCATTTCTCTGTTGTAATTTAGATATTTCTTTGTTGAATCTATCAAATATCAAATCAAATCTCTGGATATTCTGAATTTTCTTTCATGTTTTTTTAAATATGTTTTGAAGATTTTGATTCCATCTATTATATCCCACTTGAATATCAAATATCAAATATCAAATCAAATGTATAGACATATTGATTATATAGATGATATCTAACTTGAATATTAGTTTGTTTTTAATTTCTTTTCAAATAGAAATATTTTGAATATTTATAAATTAGTAAAATAATAAACATTGTCCTTTAAATTTTACGAATCTATCAAAATAATTATGTATTTTCATCTATAAAACAAATTCTTAGAACCAAATAAGGAAATTGGAGAATTCGGTTCCCACTAATTCCATTTTTATTTATAAATTAATTTTTCGGAGCTTTCTAATAACCAGAAAGTTAAACCATAAGGATTGGTTGGTTAGCTTTATAGTTTTGTGAGTCTTTTTTTCAATTGAATTGAATTGGATATTGGATCAAATAAGAGAAGAAAATAAGGAAATTGAGAAATAATTCTATTTTATTTATAAATTATTTTTTAGTAGCCTTCTAACAACCATAAAGTCAAACCACAAGTTTTGATTGATTTGCTTTATAGTTTTGTGAGTCTTTTATTTCAATTAAAAATATTAGTTGACTTAGCATGTGGTTCTTAAAATCAATTTTGGATGATTTTCTTTATGGTTTTGTAAGTCTTTTTTTTCTCAATTAAAAGTATTAGTTGACATAACATGTGGCTCTTAAAGTCAGTTTTGGATGACCTTTTCCAATAAATAACTATTTTTTTTCTAATAATTTAGATGAGATTATTGGATTTCTCAAAATTATTTTCAATTATGTTTTTATGTTTTACCAATATGTTTTTCATTTAAAAATATTTTCTCATATTAGATTTTGTTTTTACATTATTACTATGGTTAAATTCAATGTATTGTAAATTCTATTTTCATACATTGAGTTTATTTTAAAGAAATTTTCTTATATTTAAACTTCTATTAATAGCTTTTAATTTATTTTG